>JBAMMX010000003.1:28970009-29047509 GCA_037126225.1 Dillenia turbinata | reverse complement strand
CCCCTATGCTCCTGTTGCTTCCCCATACGGTGCACCCTCCGCACCCTATGAAAAACCCCCTAAAGACAAACCCCATTCGGGAGGAGCCATGCCCTCTGTTCCTCCGCCTGGCGCCGGCTACCCTCCGCCTCCAGGTGGAGCCTACGGCAGCCCCTTCGCGTCGTTGCTTCCTTCGGCTTTCCCACCCGGAACCGACCCGAATGTCGTGGCATGCTTTCAAATGGCGGATCAGGATGGAAGTGGGTTCATTGATGACAGGGAGTTGCAACGTGCTTTGTCTTCGTACAATCAGACCTTTAGCATGAGGACTGTTCATCTTCTTATGTATCTCTTCACCAATACCAATACGAGAAAGATCGGTATATTCTCTCCTTCGTCTCTCTCTCTCTCTCTCTCTCTCTCTCTGAAATCTTAGGGACTATGTTTATGTTGCGCACGTTAGCAATTTAGAGGTAGGGACGCTAGAATAGGCTGGGGTGAATATCATCTCTGCAGATGACGGAGAAGGGGATGCTAGGGTGCATTTTACAGCTGGGGCGCAAATTATCTCTGTATTCCACGTGGTAACAGATCTCCAAAATCGCGTGGAATCTTTTTGAAATTAAAATGACCAGAATGGCCTTTTCTTGGTCCTTTAGACTTTGACTTTATATATTCTATTTTATTTAACTTTTTTTTTTTACTCCAATAGATAATCCTATGAAATGCGTGGGACCCGGAAATTTTCTTCCTATATGCACGTTTGCTCCGTTTTTGTGCAAGACTTTGAGACCTTACCATTTTCAGTGGATAATATGTGACAAAACTATAGTATTTTTTTTAGTTCCATTTCTACTTCATTGAACTAGTAGACCATACTACTAAATTCTTATACCGTAGATATATAACAGTGATGGATTCTGTTTTTGTTACATGGGCATGATTCTATTGATCATAAATGTGGTACATGTACCAGGATCGAGTTACCATAAAACATAATTTTGGTGAAAGTGATTGTTTGGTATATTGGTGTATGTACCATAGAATGTATCATGAAGCCATTTTCTCTGTGAAGCTTAGTGTAGTATATTCCCCTGAAAGCATATTGAGGTCTTGATGATGATAGTGGGGAGCTCATTTAAGGCCTTTGGTCTTTAAGCTTCACCAAATGATGCATGTGTCACGAAGAAGATATCAGGGTTTTGTATGACTTGTTAATCTTTCTATATTTTCTCCCCAGCTTTGGAATGGAATAAGTTCGATTGGGAAGGTGAAATGTTTATCCTTTGTTGAATTTTTGTATGACAGGACCAAAAGAATTTACTGCAGTATTTTACAGCCTTCAAAGTTGGAGGGTGAGCAGAAACACAAGAATTTCAAAAAGTTTATATCCTAATTATTATGTTAATGTGGTTTCCTCTTTCCATTAAATTCTGGTCTGACCATAAGACATAAAATTGTTGCATTTGTATGGACAAGCAGGCCATATTTGAGCGATTTGATAGGGACCGCAGTGGTAGAATTGATAGTTCAGAGTTGCGAGAGGCTCTCTTGAGTCTGGGATTTTCCGTCTCTCCTGTCGTCTTGGATTTATTATTGTCCAAATATGACAAAACTGGAGGCAGAAATAAGGCCATTGAATATGATAATTTCATCGAGTATGTTCGAACTTCTCTAATTCTTTGCAGTTTTCTTTTTATGATATACATTTCTTACTAATTATATCTTCTTTTTCTTTTTGTCTTCAATGCAGATGCTGCCTGACTGTCAAGGTTTATTATTGATCAAAATTCTTGACTGTTTCCATTTTTTTAAACATGAAACTAAACATTATTTATGTTGACTTGTTTTGGTATGATGGAAATTTGCAGGGTCTAACTGAGAAATTCAAGGAGAAGGACACCACATACTCTGGTTCGGCAACATTCACATACGAGAATTTCATGTTGACAGTTCTGCCTTTCCTCATTGCCTAGGCTGTGACTGTGAACCATGTCTGTTTTTCTCTTTTCCTGAATATGGTTCTGGGCTTGCTGTAATATTGGCTTGTGGTTGTTGGGAGTGTTATTGTGTATTCCAAGCTCTGTTTCGTGATGTTTGGTACTTGTGCTGTGCTATACCTTTTTTTTTTTTTTTTTTAAATCCCTTGATGGCTGTTCTTTAAATATTTGAATTTTTATGTCTGATTTCCAATCCCAAAAGATAAAATAATTGCTCGGGAGATTTGTTCAAACTAAAGCAGTGTGGTGGTTTAGCTACTTTCGGAGGTGGCACCTGGGGTGGTAGAAATAGAAAGTGTCCGATCATTTCTGGGTTAAAAGTGATGATTCTGACTTTTTTTCTTTCTTGTTAGTCAAAAATATGATCCATCATGGTTGTGAAAGTTATTCATGTACAGAATTTTATTATTCTTTTTTGTATTACTTTAATTTTAAATAAAAAGTGATATATTATTTATTTTATTTTTTAATAAAAAATCTTAGTGTAAATAAAAAAGTATAAATTAAATTAAAATCAATTCAATTAATAAAATAAATAAAAATTCACAATTTGAGGGGTCTTTTTATCAAATGTGATCGAACGAAAAAGCGATTTCTCATGTTATGTGAGAATTTGGTATAACCACCGTACGAATGATTTGGTATAACCACTGTATGTATGAAGGATGTGAAATCATTTTTAAGGAATCAGTCCGGTAGTAGTCATAATCTTCTCTTAATTTTTTTCTTTAAAAAAAGGATGACTAGCTCATGAGATTCCAACGACACCAATTTTTCTTATTTCTCTCTTTTTATTTTTGGTCATCACTTATTTCTTATCTCTCTTTTTCCACCTTAGTATTTCGATTCCTAAATTTTCATCTCTCAAATGGACTGGATTTGAAATTTGAAGATGCAATACCCTATCCTCCTGATAACATAGGCATTGACATAGATTTTATCGAATGGAAGTTCCCAACTAGTTTCATGGTTCAAAACTAAGTGAAAGAGATGGGGGAGGGAGGGAAATGAAATGACGTACTTAGGAACTTCATATTTATGCACAAAAAAAAAATAGTATTATAGACATCTGTTACGAGTGGGGGTTCACAAATTATCAAATTATTGAACCTATTTGTATTAAATAATTTCTTAAGAGATGGAAGGCTCAAATCCTAACCAGGTTATGCAGATCCCCCCTTCCTCCCGTCACTCTGGGGTTTGTTCGGAGATTTTGATTCTTTAGGGTTAGGGCTGGTTGTTGGGGGCATTTTGTGCCCTTAGATACCCTTATATGGGTAATAGGCCTTCGGCCGCATGCTCTGGTTACAATGGGCCTGGTGTACCCTGGTTCAACAATATTCACATTTTTTTTTTTTTGATGAAATTCAACAATATTCACATCCAAGAATTTCACGTCGACCATTCTACCCTTCCCAGTTGCATATTCTGTGACTTTGAACGGTGTGTCTTTTTTTGGGTGAATTTGGATCTGGGAATGGCTCGTGGTGGTGTGGATTGTTGTTATCCATTCTAAGCTCTACTTCCGAATTCTTGATTCTTGTGTTGTGCTCTTAGTCTGAATCTTTAATGCCATTTTCTTAGCTAAACACCCAAGTATGATTAAAAGTAGAATTCCAATGTATCTATTTTTTTCCCCTTAAATCCTCGAAGGGTTACTCTTTAAATATTTTAATTTTTCACAAAATATAATAATTGGGAAGGAGACATTCAAACTAAAAGAGTGGTTGTTCAACGACTTATTGAGCTCCCTCTCTCTCTCTGTCTCTCTCTCTCTCTCTCTCGGGTAAAAAGAGAAGATTCTTTTAACTTTTTTTTTTTTGGTTGGAAAAACTTTGAACCAGGTGCATGCTACACTTGTACAGGGGGCATATTAATCTTATCTTAATTTGACTTGTCCAAAAAGGTTGATTTTCGTTTGAGTTGAAAATAGATAGATTTTTTAATTAAAAAATTAATAATACAATAGTACTGAAATCATTTTAAAAAAAATTATTTTTACTTATCAAAATTTATTTTTGTATTACAAATATTATTTTAAAAAATAGTACAAATAAAATAAAATCAAGTTGAAACAAAATTAAAGGGCATGTCCCCAAAGGAGCAAAGAGAAACACATTATACATGGATTTGGCAGAATCACCATCAAAGGCCGTCTTGCTCTTGACATCGACACTAATATAAATTTCATCCAAAGAGATAGAGTTTCCACTTTTTATTTTTTATTTTTTGAAATATTTAAAATAGATTAATTATTTGACAAATATCAGTTTTGTGTTATATAAAATATTAAAAAAATGTTAAAATCAAAATTTATTATAAAAAATTTATTAATTGAAATAAATGAATTTTATTATAGAAAATTTTGCATTAGTCACACTGCAAATTGTACACAAGTAGTACTCCATCCTTTAGAATGGCTAACAGAACTTTTTTCCCATAATATTTTGTTGAAAAACTTTTGGCTTGTATCACAAGCAACGATCTGAGGTATTCTTCTAATCTAGGGTTCTTTCATTCGTTACAACGATAACTTTTTCAAATTTTATCATCAAAAGAAAGTTGATTTCGATTATTCTTTTTATCATCGATATTTAAAAATTTGATTAATTTAGATCGAATAATTATAGAATTCAATTAAGAAATTACCAATTCCAATATCTATTTTTTAATTTCTAAAAATCAAATTAAAAATTTTGATTAAAAAATTTAGAAATAACGATAAAATTTGAAAGGGGAGAAGATTAAAAATTCATAAAGCAGAATATAATATGGATTGTAATAATTTCAAGAAGGGTGAAAATTATAATTTTAAGTTAAATAAACATAATTAAGATTTTGATTTCTGAAATTATATAAATAAATTTTTTTTTTAAAATTAAACTTTTAGAAGCCCTCCCAACCAATCCCTCCTCACAAAAATTCCCTTTCTTGGTGACAATGGGGATCGCATCGCATCGCATCGCAGCCTTAAGTTAAACGTTAAAACTTGGTATGCGAGGTCATCACATTCATGACTAGAGTTTGTAGCCAAAAAATGGAATATCATTTGAATCGTGGCGTGACCATTGAGCTTATTAACCAAAAAATATATATATATAAAAAACTCAGTAAAAAGGGAGAGCTCAAGAGATATGAAAGGATCAAAATGGAGTAACAAAACTAGACGTTGAAGTAAGAAAGAGGAGGAAGCGGAGATAGTTAAGAGAAGAGAAGAAAAGAAAAAACTTCCCTAGCTTACCACTTGCGCCTAACGCTATGTTTTATAGAGTGCATGCTCTTTGTTTATTATTATTATGTTCACTTGATCAAATAATATTTAGATTATTCGATTAATTTATTTTAAATATTATAAAAATTGACTATTTCAATAATTATTTTTTTTATTATCAAAATTTGAATTTACAATCTTGATTAAAAGAATTTACTGATCAACGCATAACTTGTTTACGAAACCGAGAATAAGTAAATTTTTAGAGAAAGCAACAAATGTACAGACTATTTGGCAAACCTTGCCCACTCTATCCCGCCTGGCCTGAATCTCCTTTCCCTCCCGGGCAGTCTTCGCCCCCTCCTGTATGAAGACATGCTTGGCTCTCCCAGATCTTAATCTTTTGTTGTTGGGCCTTGGGCCTGTTTGTGTTTTGTGGTGCTTTGTGTTCTTTCCTTTTCCTACCCAAAAAAATAATAATAATAAATTTTTAGAAGGGTAAGCTTGTAGATTTTTAGATTGCTAATATTAAATTACATTGTTTCAATATTAAATTATATTTTTGTTATAATAGTATCAAGTTGTAATGCTAATATTAGTTAAAATTTGTAATACTTTATTCTGTCAAAACAAAAAAAAATATTTTTAAAAATATATATTATTCTTTTTTCTATAATATAGTATCGCATTTTCTCATTAGGAAATGTGTACGTGGGTGGAAATATTGCTCTCCTAAATTCTTATCCATTTTAAATGCATTTCTTAAACATCTTTTTTTGGTTCCTAGAATTTATGGTGGGATTATATTCACCCTAATATAACCCCATCTATTCTCATAGACCGTTACTCGTTTGTGTGTGTGTGTGTATATATATATATATATATTTTTTTTTTTTTTCAAAACTACCACTATGTGTTTGTATTTTCATTTTTACCATTTTGCCCTTTCTATTATAATTTTTTTCCCCACGTTTTGCTCCTTTTGGGTGTTTCAACAATTTTAGGATATACAAGTAACAAAGATCCGAGCAGAAGGCAAGGTGGAAAGAAATATGAAAGCACAAGGTGCAAAGTGGAAATTGTGAGGCGAAATAACAAATAACAAAAATTAAAAGTACGAAATGATGATTTTGAAATTACAGGGAGTTTGTGACGATTTATGAAATTATAAGAAATTAAATATATTTATCTAAAAATTTATAAATTTTTCAAATAACTTTCACCATCGTATCTCTTTCCCCCTTTTGAAAGACACGAAATGGGTAATAGTGTTATTTTCATAAGAATAATTTTAAAAATATTAATGTTTATAAAAATAAAAAATCTTCCCCTGAAATTGTTAACTAAAATCATCAATACTTAATAACGCTATAAATTTGGGTTTAGGAGTCGGATTATATTTCTTATATTCTTTTCCGGAAAAAAATAATTTTCCCAAAGAAACCGTACCAATCCCTCTCCCTCCCGCCCTCTCTCTCTCTCTCTCTCTCTCTCTCTCTTCACTTTAGGGTTTCAGAGTCTTGTTCGTCGGCCGCAACAATGGCGGAGTACGACCTAACTTCACGCATTGCTCCGTTGCTGGACCGCCACTTAGTATTCCCACTCCTCGAATTCCTACAGATGCTCCAACTCTATCCCGAGGAACAGATTCTGAAAGCCAAAATCGAACTTTTGAACAACACCAACATGGTCGACTACGCTATGGACATTCACAAGTCTCTTTATCACACCGAAGACGTCCCTCAAGGTTCGATTTATTCTCTCTCCCTCTCGATCTATTGGTTGATGACAAAATTGTTTCCTTTTTCTTAGGGTTTTGGGTTTTTGTTTTTAGATATGGTGGATAGAAGGGCCGAAGTTGTGGCCAGATTGAAGGCTTTGGAGGAGGCTGCTGCTCCTTTGGTGTCGTTTTTGCAAAACCCTAGTTCGGTTCAGGAATTGAGGGCTGACAAGCAGTATAATCTTCAGTTGTTGAATGATCGTTATCAGGTTTCAGAATTTTTCACGTGGTTCTTTATTTGCTTGTTTATGTGTCTGTTTTATTGGGTGTCGAGTTATTTTTCAGATGGAACTGTTTGATCTTCTCAGAGAGGTATAATTTCTGGGGCAGCATTTAAAAGCTCACAAACTATTCTTGGTTTCAAGTCATTCAATTGCAGAAGGAATTTTCCCCAATTTTGGGACTGAATTTGATGTTTCTTCATGTATATTTGTACAAAGAATTCCAATTTTCATACTTGAAAGTCTGAATTGTCATGTATATTTGGAATGCCTGGTAGCTTAATTTGCCCCATAATGTTTAAATTTTATGTAATTTTTTTTATTTGCTTGTTGGAACAATATGACTTAGAAACCCTGCCCCCATCTTGTTTTTCTTTTCGAAGTTCTTGCTTGTGGCCTATGATTTGTTTAGGATGTAATATTTTGTGATAAATTTTCTCTTTAAATCAGATTGGGCCCGACCAGATTGAAGCGCTGTATCAGTATGCGAAGTTCCAGTTTGAATGTGGAAACTATTCTGGTGCTGCCGATTACCTGTATCAGTACAGAGCGCTGTGTAGCAATAACGAAAGGAGCTTGAGTGCCTTGTGGGGAAAGTTGGCTGCTGAAATACTGATGCAAAACTGGGATATTGCACTTGAAGAATTGAACCGGCTTAAAGAGATAATTGACTCAAAAGTTTATTTCATTCACCCAACTGTACCTATATTGGTTTGGTGATACCTTTCTTCATGATGAGATAAAAATGTGTTGTGCCTGGCTTTTTTGTTGCAGACTTTTTCATCGCCGATGAATCAGATGCAAAATAGAATATGGCTTATGCATTGGAGTCTTTTCATCTTCTTTAATCATGATAATGGCAGGACACAGATTATTGACCTCTTTAACCAGGACAAGTTTGTCATCTAAACTTGCTCATTCAAATTTTTAATTTGAAATTGTTGATTCATCCATAGCTATTTATTGAGAGAATTTTTGATTCTCATTTGATGGTCTATGACGTTGTGGCTGGTTCTTTTAAGGATAGTGTTGAAGAATCATTTGGGTGGAAAAAGTACTATAAAATGTTGGACATGTTGAAACATGTCTGATGCAAGTGTTTAAACTGTCTTATCAGTATGTGTTGATGGAAATGCTGACATGGGGTTACTCCTCTGTAAAAATGTCCATGCAAGAGAGTACAAATGTTGGAACTTCTTTCATCTATAAATGCTATTGAAATTAAGTTGAAAAAACATGCACGAACTGTTTTAATGTTTTACCTATGAATGCAGACTAGTGATCTACTCAGGCAAACAAATGCTATAAATGTTTTTGTGTGTTTTGTAGATATAATTTTGGAAGAGGTTCTGACTTTTGCATGAACTTGCACTTTTTAGGTATCTTAACGCAATCCAAACTAATGCTCCTCATCTTCTGCGTTACCTGGCCGCTGCCTTCATTGTCAACAAAAGGAGAAGGCCTCAATTCAAAGATTTTATAAAGGTCATCCAGCCTGATCAGTACTCCTACAAGGACCCCATTACAGAATTTTTGGCGTGTGTTTACATCAATTATGACTTTGATGGTGCACAAAAGAAGATGAGAGAGTGTGAAACAGTGAGTTTCTAATTCCATGTACTTTATGAGAATTTTGATGGTTTAAATTTTTCTATATTCATGATTGTTGGTGAATGCCTCTTGATGTTTAAGATGTTCTATTGTATTTGTTGAAATGTGACCTGATTCTAGAGCTAGTGGTATCTACATCTCCATATTTGTTACTGTTGTTTATGTAGTCGAAATGTAGCTCTGGGTCTAGATTTTCTCCCTATTAAGCCTTCTCTATTAATGGATGGTACAATGAAGAAATTCTGCCTTTCCCCCTTTCATCATTTCTGCTTGTCAAAATGTGTCTCTTTACTCCAGCATGTTTATGTATCCTGGATTGATGTTAAGGTGCTTGAATGCTCAAGTCAAGCCTTATCAGCAATTTAGCATTATGCTTTTGTGGGTAAGGGTTTATGGCTTAACAAAGCAATTAGGTTCTTGATCGCTTTAGAGTCAATAATAGGAATTGACTTGATTGCTAGGACACAACTTGGAGGCAGTAGGATTTTTTCCTCGTACTAAACAAAAGGAACAAGGGGAAAATTTTGGTTCTTTTCATCAGCATTCGACCTTTGTCAGCTCCTTTTTCGTCTCAACATTTTTCAAATTTAATTTCTGTATTAAAATGATGTAGGTTATATTGAATGACCCATTCCTTGGAAAACGTGTTGAAGATGGAAAATTTTCTACCATACCACTGAGAGATGAATTCCTTGAAAATGCCCGCCTATTTATATTTGAGACATATTGTCGGATACATCAACGCATAGATATGGGGTAAGTTTCTCTGTTCAAATCTATTGACTTAGCTTCAAGTTTGTGAAATATAATTCTTGATTGCTTTGGCATGTAAAGATTATCTTCTTTGTTACTTTCTCTTGAAAAGTTTGGAAGAGGTTATATTTTTCTATGATCCACTTCAGTGCGTAATATTCATGCCATTGCCATTTGACAGACAATGACTGCCTGCTTTGCTTTTTCCTCTTGGATATAATGATTGCATCTATTTTCTTATGACAGCATCAACATTGATAAATTTATAGTTAGTGTCTAGTCCTTATATCATCTGTAATGAGGTTAACCTGCTAAGAAGTTGTTGACGACGATTTCGTGTCACTTTATTGCTAGTGAAGCATTAAACCATTTTATAGTTTTATTTTCATAGGTTCTGCAACTGGCTTGGTTCTTCATTATGTTTAACATGTCTCCTTAGGTAGAATTTCAAGTCTTAGTTCTTTCTGGATATATTGATGGCCTTTCCCCTTGATCTCTTCTTGCATTTCATCTATGCCATCTCTAGGGAACTTTATGTTGTGGTTCAAAGGCGAGGAAGGGGAGGGGTCATCTAAAGAGGGTAAAATACCTTTCCATCCTTTGGATGTTCAAATTATTACTGGATGGAATGAAGGAGTTATATTCTCTGAATTATATGCACATTTCTGACAGTAAGTTTCAGAGAGTAGTTCTCAATGGAATTCCATCTTCCCCGTTGTCCACCCCCCCAAAATAAAAAAATTGTAGGAAAAGGCATCCGATATTCATTTTGTAATAGATTAGAAAAAGTGACTTGTTCCTGACATAATTGAGGAGTTCATGCCCTCTATCCACCTCCTTCCTAACAAGCCTCAAGTTACACATGCAGTCCACATAACTATTGACAAATTCATGCTTAAATTGTCGTTTTGCTTGTACAACAGAGTGCTTGCTGAGAAATTGAACTTGAACTATGAGGAAGCAGAGAGATGGATTGTGAATCTCATTAGGAGTTCAAAGCTTGATGCCAAGATTGATTCAGAGATGGGAACCGTTATCATGGAGCCTAACCATCCCAATGTGTAAGTCTTGCAAACTAGACTAGTTTGCTTGTGTGACTTTGCTTTTGTTTATTCATTTTGTTTCCTTTCCACACCCTGTCTCTTTCTCCCCGCAATATTATTGATGTTATTTCTGCATTGCAGGTATGAGCAGCTTATAGACCACACCAAAGCCCTTTCAGGGCGCACATATAAATTAGTGAGCCAGCTGATGGAGCATGCCCAACCACAAGC
This sequence comes from Dillenia turbinata, assembly GCA_037126225.1. NCBI lineage: Eukaryota > Viridiplantae > Streptophyta > Magnoliopsida > Dilleniales > Dilleniaceae > Dillenia > Dillenia turbinata. The sequence goes on along the minus strand of JBAMMX010000003.1, from coordinate 29,036,680 downwards.
TGCACGGTAGATTGCAATGAAGTTGTTGGCACATTTATTGCTACTTTTATTTATGTTGGTTTATTATTAGAATATGAGGGAGAAAGCGGCAGCAAATTGGCAAATGAAATTTTGTAGTTGCGAGAAATATTTGCTTACTTTTCACTGCAAGTAGTTTCTGTTTTACATGCCTAGATTTTGAAAGACGTATTCTTCGGTTTTCTGCATTCAAGTTTTCTGATTTCCTTACTTTCTTGGAGTGTATTTGCATGGATTTCTTGTTTTTGCTCTCTCTAAATTATGACCTTGTGGAGTGGATTTCCGTCGACTCTTGTTTTAGATTATAAATTTTTCATACATCCTGCAAAATTGCAGAGCCCTACTTATGATCAGGTTAATGTCATCGCTTCGAAGTGCTGTGTTTAGCATTCGAAGCTTGTGATATCGCATTTTTCCCCTCTTGAGTCATCTTAACGCGATTGCCTCTTGAATTATCTCGATTCAAGAACCTCACAGGAAAGTGGGGTCAAAATTGGAAGTTCGTTTTCCAAGTTGGAACCCTCGTTGTGTTTGAGATCAAATTGCTCATGTTCGCCGCCTTAGTATATGTTTGGTGGAGTTTTTTTTGAGTTTCTTTATTCTTTTTAAGGAGAAAGTTTACCAAATAATTTTAAAAATAAGTTCATCAAATAATTTTAAAAATAAACTCTTAAAAAAATAAAAATTTTTTTTAATGAAAAAAAAAATAACTTTATAAAAAGCTCAAAAGAGGAGCTTTTGTTTTTTTTATTTTTAACTTTTACTTAAAAAGAATGATTTTTATAAAAAAAATATTTAATATTTTATTTATCATGTTTTTTTTTTAATTGTTGTCTAAAATTAAAAAAAGGATGGATTCGAATGATAAAAATCTCCTCTCTCTCTCTCTCTCTCTCTCTCACTCTCACGTTTTCCCTCCCCACTTCCCAATCCCTCGTGACCCCCACCACCTCTCTCTCTCTCTCCATTCACGCTCTCCACTCTCATCCCTATCCCCCTATCCCCACCATTTTTTTCTTTTACCACAATATTTTTTTTGAGCTCTTTTTTTTTTTTTTTTTTTTTTTTTTTCATTCCCACCTTAAACCAAAAAAATATATATTCAAATAATTAAATATTTACAATATTAAACTAAAATTAAAATATTTATAAATTATTAAATTATTTTTATAAATTTTATATTAAATATTAATTCTTATAACTTTAGAATTAAAAATAAAATATTACATATTTAAAATATTTAATTATTACAACATTAAATTTTTTTATTTTATTTTTTACATTAATAATTTTATTTGAAATTTTATATTTTTTATATTATTAATTTTACTATTATTTAAATTATTTTAGGTAAGTATTATGTTGTGGACGTCGGATATTCAAACATGAAAGGATACTTAGCACCCTACAAAGGTGAACGATATCACATTTCTGATTTTAGAGGTTGTAGTCAGTCACAAGATAAACAAGAAATATTCAACCATGCTCATTTTTCACTAAGAAATGTTATTAAAAGAATTATTGGATGATGAAAGAATATGTGACATATTTTACGTGATAAGAAGTCATTTTTATTTTCGGAATTGAAGCCAATAATAACAAAAATCCTCAATTTTTGTTTTGTTTTTCTATTTTCTTGTTATTGTAAATAATTGAATGATGAATAGTCATTTATTGTAATTTAACTAAAATTAGAGTTTATATATATTATTTTATCAAACAGCTTTTTAATAAAAAGAGATAAAAAATGAGTTTTTAGAAATAAAATTACCAAACAATTTTAACTTTATTTTTTAAATTTTTATTTTTAACTTAAAATTAAAAGTAACTTTTAAGTTAAAAATAAGACTTATCAAACAAGCCCAGTTGATCCTTTTGCAGCGGAGCACAAATTTAATAAAATTTTCCTATTAATTTTAAAAATTAGTAAAAATAAAATGAAATTAGTGGGGCAATCTGAGGAGATAAGGGGTAGAAGAAGAAGGGGGAGAGAGAGATGCTACTAATGATACGATTTTATGATTTCATGTTCTTTTTTTTTAAAAAAAATTTATTTCAAAAATTTTGAAGTTGTTTGCGTTAGTCATTTTTTTTTTCATCCGTTATTTGAAATTCATCTCTATTAATCTGAATTGATCACTGTCAAATCCTTTTTGAGGAGAGGTATTTTAATGTAATTTTTTTTCATACTCATGAAAAATCGAACTCACGACCATAATTAAGAAATCTCAATTTCTTTCCGATTGAACCAATTAACGTTGGTATATTAAGGTCATTTTAGCATGAGAGAAAGTGAGATTAGCCTTGTATCGTTAAAAAAAAAAAAAAAAAAAACTAATCATTTCCCCCAAAAAATATCTCCATAATTGCTTACTGTTTTCAAAACTTTCCGATTATCTTCCTGAGGCCAAGCAGAATTTAAATTACCCCCCGGGGGGTGGGGTTGGTTCGTCAATCTCCCTGGGACTAACTACACTTTATGGCATGATATTTTCAGTGGATTATGTTAGGCTTCGTTTTGAGTTCTTCCAAATCCCCCCTTGTTCGATGGTTTGGCCTCTCGAGTTGTGCATGGTAGATAGCTCTTGCGTCCAAATTTTCATAGAGCGAAAATTCAAAAATCCAAAATTCTCGATCACATATTTGTCTTTTCTCACGGCAACAAAAGAATTTCTTTTATGAACAATACGATGAACAGCACATGTTAGTGCTCCAATCCTCTCCCCCTCACCACCAATTTTAGTATAAACACAACCCAGAGGACGCCAAAATGCTCTGTGCTTCTACTTCTGAAGCAGGAGTGTCTTTTCTCTGCTTTCCATGACGCCAAAACTTGGCCCTAAACTCGGATCTCAAATGAAGTGCCATACAACATTCCATTTTTTTAATATACTGTTTTCGCTTGTCTTCGGCATGCAAGGTGTTCTCAAACTCCAAATCTAGAGTATTTAAAATGAATGATACCTTTTGTTATTCATGATGCTGGAATTTGATGCTATTATTTTTTGCATTGAAGGAATGTTGACCTATTAGATGTGGGCAAGATGAGGCTAATCCTTCAAATTAAAATGATTTAAGCTCACGAAATGTGCTCAAAAGCTGATGAAATTGGGTTACTGTATTGAGAAAATTGGCCTAGGTCTTATAAGATTAGGGACACATGCTTTGAGAAAATAAGCTTATGGGTCCAAGTCCTACCATTCACCTCCTTTGAGACAATGGTTAAATTTTCATTTATTTATTTTTAAAAGAGGAGAAAATGTTTCCTTTTGATCCAAACTCCACTTTCACTAGAGTTAATTGCGTGGGACGTCTATTTTAAAATTTTTTTTTCCCTCTCTCTCTCTCTCTCTCTGAGTAAAATGATGATTGGATTCGCCATCATTTTTGCACTCTATTTTCAAATATTTAAATTAAACCATAATTACTATCTCTAAAATAAATAAAAAATACAATTTTATTAACATACTAATTAATTATAAAACTTTTTAAATTTGGAAATTTTGACAACAATTTCTCAAATATTTTTTATTCATCAATTTTTAATTTAAAATATCAAGATTATATAACATATGTTATATACGTTTAAACAATTATCTGATTTAAAATCTCATCTTAATTTCTATTCTAATGATAATAATCCATTGTATTATGATTTTGATATTACAAATTTAATGTAAGCATGTTTAGAGAAGTTTATCTTAAGTTTAGTTCAATTTAATTGCATTTTTAATATAAAAATTTTGATAATAATAATTTTAATTCTTTTAATCAAAAAATTGATTTTTAATTATAACATTTTATATTCTTTATTGAGATATTTTTATTTCAAAAAATATTGTAAATTAAATAAAATAAGAAAATTATTAATTAAACCTATGTTAAAAAAGGGGATACAATTAAGATCGTCAATTCTATTATTTTTTCGGTCAATATTGGTTGGCTCAACTGGAAGGGAGTTAGTTTTTTTTATCATGATCGTGACTTCGATTTCCCATGAATATAAAAAAAATCGTGTTGGGAAAGTCTCCTCTGAATGAGAACCCGACTACGATTCGACCTAAATTAGTCAGAGTAAAACTTTAAATACCAGATAGTGGATCAAATTCAGGACACAAAAAAAATTCTATTCTTTTTCGGTCATTTCACTTAAAAGGGAAAACAGACTAAAACAAAATTCATCTCACCCAACATCTTGGTCCATTCTAAAAATTTTGATAAATGATATTTATTATTTTAATTAATACTTTTCAATATTAAATTAAAATGTGAAATTAATTAGAGCTAATCATTGAGCATAGAAATGATAAGACGTGCTTTTCATATCAAGAGGGGGAAAAAATGGAAAAACGGGGCCCCACAACAGCGAATATAGCTGGCTGGCTGCAATATGGCTTCTCTCTCTCTCTCTCAAATTTCTGCATAGCATTATAGAATCATGGGTCTCAAAATTATGTAATTGAAAATAAAATTATGTCAAAAAATAATAAATCCCTTGCCCAAGTAGTGAAATTTGGAATTTGCTTACCATCTCCCCCCCCCCAACCCCCAAGAAAACAGAAATGATACTATGAAGAAAATAAAATTACTAAAATATAAAATAATGTTCATATTTTTTTCTTATTTAAAAATTTTCGAAACAAAATACTACTTAATCTAAAATTTAACAAATTTGTCTTATCTTTATTTAAATTAAAAATTTATAATATCAAAAGTTTTAATTATTATTTTTCAATTTAATACCCATAAATATACTTTAAAAATTAAGTAAAAATTATTTAACAAAATATGAAAACTAAGTAAAAATTATTTAAAAATTTTATAAACTAAAATTTCTATTAAAAAGAAAAGGGGTGAGATGGTTACAAATAACAAACTGTATCCTCCCGTTGTCCACGTGAGAGCATTGAAAAACAGAAAAACAGCTGTCCACGTCCCTACTAGCCGTTGGAATAGAAGGATAGCTGTCCTCCCTCCCTCCCTCTCTCTCTCTCTCTCTCTCTCTCTCTCTCTCTCTCACACGCACACACAACTAGCACTCGCCCTCTCTGCAACCCTCCCACCCTACTCCCTGATAGGAAATCAAACCCCCAGCGGAAGCCCTAATCTCTCTCTATCTAGGGTTTTTGATTTTTCTTTTTTTAATGGTGAATGTTGTTGATCGAGATCAACAATGGTTGCTTCGCTGCTTGACGACCACGCTCGACCTCATATCACGAGGTTCTATCACTTGCCGAAGCGTCTTTGGATCAGGCTTCCCTTCAACCAGGTATCTCTCTCTCTCTTTCTCTAGAAATTCATGGAATATGTAATTCTCTCTATTTCTTTCCTGAAGAGACTTTCAATTGCCCGATTAACATACTGAAACCAGGATTTCTGTATTATTAGGGAAAATGCTTCTTGGGTCTCTCTCTCTCTCTCTTTTTTTTTTTTTTTGAAATTCTGCCTATCCTATGTCTTTTAACTCAATCTTTTTATATTTGCCTCAATCTATAACACAGGTTTTGGTTAACTCAATCTTTTCGAAATTTTCTTGTACAATTTCGTATAATTATTTGTGGGAGTTAATATTGTTTACCTAGCTGCCGTCGTTCTGAAACAGTTTGTCAAGAAACATTGAAAGGAGGGCAGCGATACTTTTGAACATCCAGTTGTTTCACATCAAGAAAAGGTAAGTATCTTAGGACTAACATATTTTGTTTATTGATTTTTTTTTCTTTTAAGCAATCCAGAAGGTGTCTTGATTTTTCAGTTTGGTATTCAATTCGGGAGATGGTATTGGAAATCAATCTTTTTTGAAATTTTCTTGTGCAATTTTGTTTAATTATTTGCAGGAATTAATATTGTTTACCTAGCTGCCGTCCTTCTGAAACAATTTGTCAATAAACATTGAAGAGAGGACAACGATACTTTTGAACATCCAGTTGTTTCACGCCAAGAAAAAGGTAAGTATCTTAGGACTTACATATTTTCTTTATTGATTTTTTTTTTCCTTTAAAGCAATCCAGAACGTATCTTGATTTTTCAGTTTGGTCTTCAATTCGGGAGATGGTATTGGAAATCAATCTTTTTGAAATTTTCTCGTGCAATTTTGTATAATTATTTGTGGGAATTAATATTGTTTACCTAGCTGCCGTCCTTCTGAAACAATTTGTCAAGAAACATTGAAAGGAGGACAACGATACTTTTGAACATCCAGTTGTTTCACATCAAGAAAAGGTAAGAATCTTAGCACTTACATATTTTGTTTATTAATATTTTTTTGTTTAAAGCAATCCAGAAGGTGTCTTGATTTTTCAATTTGGTATTCAATTTCAGGGAGATGGTATTGGAAAAGGGTTTATGTGTTGATTTTCAAATTGGTAAGTTGAATTGTCTAAGTATTGAAAAATGTTCATGTGCTTATTCGATTTTTTTCAATTTTGCATGTGGGTATTGGGAATATCTTACATGTTTGATTTTCACTTTGGTGTTTAATTTTGGGATGCGGGTACTGAAAGTAATGTCTTGTGTGCTTGATTTTTCAGTTTGGCATTCAATTCGGGGAGATGGTATTGGAAAAGGGTTTATGGGTTGGTTTCAATTTGGTAATTTGAATTGTATAAGTAGTGAAAATTGTTCATGTTCTTATTACTATTATTATTATTTCAGTTTGGTTAATTCAATTTGAGATGTGGGTATTGGTACTAATGATTTTGGGATGTGGGATTTGGAGAAGGGTTTATATGTTTGATTTTGAAATTGGTATTCAAATTTGGGATGTTGGTATGGAAAATTGTTTCGATTTTTCTTACATATGATTTACATGTTTAAAAGTTAGTTTGGTATTCAATTTGGGATTTGGGTATTGGAAAAAACTTTCTATTTTTCTCATCTGGTTGGATATTGAGAATACTGGATATTTGGGCTGTGCATGATCTATTGGATAAAAGGCATTTGGCAGGAGTATATTTATGGAAAGTATGGTTTCTTAGTGATGGTTACAAGCTACTGCTGATTCTTGAAAGTCACATAGATGTATCTGTGTGAGAGTAGGTTGTGATGCAAAAAGTGGGGTGGGTTTCTACTAAATAATTTGGCAGCTCACTGATTTTAGGGTTTAGGGAATGCTGAGGGGGTTTTAACAATTCTAAATTTGGTTACTTTACCGAATTGACCTCTTTGTAGTGTTTCATACACTGGGTTTCTCTTTTTTGCGGTTTCAGAGTATCTTGATGAACTATGGTGATACCAAAAAATGTCTGTTTTAATTCGTCGTGTTCCTGGAAGGCCCCGCTTGCCCATTGTTATTGTTAACAAGAAGAGTATTGTCTCTATTGGCTTAAGATGCCCACGAGGGGCATTTTAGATAATTAGAAAGGGTTAGTGGGATTATCTCACTAACCCATACCTACACACTCTCCGTTATTTCTCTCTCACGTAAAATTACATTCATATAAAGAGACTAACATCTTTATCTGACGTGGTATTCTTTAAGATCCAAAAAATCCCATGAGAGAATATCTTGAGAGAGAATTAAATAAGAGTTTGAGAAAAATTTCGAGTAAGAAATTTTTTCCGTCACAATGATCGCCGAACTGAGGGTTGCGGTGTTGTGATACTGCGGTGGTGATTCGATTAATATCGTGATCACCATCCCGACCGCGAGATCCAATCGAGAGACGTACGGTCGATTTTAGGGAGATTGCAAGCGATGAGGTATTTAATCCTATACTTGAAACTCTATTTTTATTTTTTCAAAAATTATGTATACTTTCACTATGAATGAGTCACTAAAATTTTCAATATTGGTAATAGAACATACATTGGATTATTAAAAATAATTTTCGGATTTATTTTTGGGTATTAAAAATTTAGGATTTAAAATTTAGGTTTCAGATCACGGATGAGTTTTGTGAATCCGATAACACTACTATGTTACCCATGATCCGTAGAATACGAAAATAATTTTTTCGTTATTTTCTGAGTACGTTTAGGCGAAGAAAATTCCGATTGAAAGTTTCGACCGTGAATAGTGATCGAACCATTCAACCCCAGATTTGCTGAGTTTTAGGACAAATCAATGCATGAAAATTATAGATCTGTGTTCCTTGTTTCATGCTTTTCGATTTGATATATATATTGTATATTGTTGATGCTGGAAAATGAGATTTCAAAATTGATCGCGGAGCGTCGAAATTTTGGATCCGAAATACATGGAGTTTAGGGTGTAATTATTCCAAAAATCAAGTCAAGCATGTTTGGAATAAATAGAATTAGAGATTTCTAAAAAAAAAACCGACAAAATCGGAATCAGAAAGGGTGTTTTTTGGCAACCGAGTCAAGAGGACTCGGTTGCAAACCCGTTAGGTGAAGAAGAGGAGCCCAGACCCGACAGGCGTGTGGCACACGCGCCAGCAGGCTCTGCGTAGGGGGGCGTGTGGCGCGTGAAGCCACTCACCGCACACTTTAATATTAAAAAAAAAATTCCTGCCTAAAGTGTTGAAGCCAGACTCGAGCCTGGGAGTTATGAGAGTTCCTACGAAGCACAGACCGTCAAGCCACCACATGGGGCATGTCTCCTTGGTTACTAAATATAATATATACTTTTATTAAAATTTATTATATTAATTATTTTCTAGCATTGAGACAAAGGTTGCGCGTATTGAAGTGCATCACCGATGCATTATACGTCTGGCATGTGTGTCAGCGGGCAGGTGACGCGCGTAGGCACCTAGTGACATGTCACCAGTACGTGGCGACTCGTGAGACCTCTGATGGCGTGTTAAGTCGTTTCAGATTTATTTATTTATTTTAAGGGTCCCACAACCATAAAAGTGACTTTTTGTGGGTTTTTGTGTACCGAATTCTAGTCCGAATGGTGAGATGCAATCCCGGATTATGGTATATGGTGTCTGTTGATTCATACGCTCATCTTGGGGTCTGTATTCGAATCAATTGGATCTTTTTGATTCGTAGAGCACAAAATGTGAGAATAAGTATCACAAGTCACAATTATCTCTATGACTGTTTCTAAGATTATCGTATTAGATCTTTACAAGGGGGATAAAATTGAATGGTGATAATTATGAGATTTTTAACTGGTAGATTCAATTTATCATTGAGGGGCAAGATCTAATTAAATTTCTAAGACATGAGATGGTGGATTCCGGAGAGGGTATCACACTTCAGAGAGATGGAATTAGGAGACATTATGCGTATGGAAGAGGAATGATGACCGAGTTAGGGCAATCCTCCTGAGTAGCATGCATGATAATGCGATCCCAGTCTATGAGCAATGTCCTACAGTTTTATCGGTTTGGCTCGTCCTAAAGAGTATTGTGGTGCTTTTACAAATCTGAGACAAGGATACTGAATTATAAGTTTAATAACTTATAAAGAAATGGTTGATCATACGATGATGTAATATTTGATAAAAATATTGAGTATAGTCGCCAAGTTGGGGAATGTGGTCGAGCCCATTTCGGATATGTTTTCTAGTGTCGGTTGCGTTTCAATTCTTTACCTGATTCATGAGAAATCATGAAAGTCTATTTCACATACGACAAAAGTATTCGTACTTTCACTCATGTGAATAGGCACAGTGAACTCGAGTAGGAGCATCTAGAGGCGAGTAGGCTGTAATCGGGTCATGTTTACGTAGCGGAGTCCAGCAAGAACTCTTGTGAGACTCGAGGTTCAGGTAAGAAGAAATCATATGAGAAAATCGACAACTAAAGCGCAAGAAGGAGTTGGATAGGACCAAGGTGTAGTGCTACATCCGTAATAGATTTGATCATTTCGCTCTTAAGTGTGACGAGCGAAAATTAACTCTTTTTTCTTTACGTAGTTTGAGTTGCTCTCTGTTTCCTCTCCTTCGTGGATTGTAAATACAGAAGCAACTGATCACGTAGCTCGAGATAGGAGCATGCTTATATAGTTCCACTTAGTGAGTCCTCAAGCAGGAGAATTTACGTAGAGAAACGAAACATTTGTCAACATCAGAGGGAATAACACTTGCAAGTTAGAGTTGCAAAGTTGCTAAATTCTGTATGCTCTTTACGCTCCGAATGTTCGACGAAACTTAATTCCAGTCTAGGATATACTCTGTTAATTTGAAATTTTTATAGTTTTCATTTATTACGATAATTCTTTGATTGGTTCTGCTTTGGTTCGTGAGGGACTATATGCACTGGAAGTGATTTTTTTCAATGGTATCTCTTGTTATCATCCTAGTGTGAGAGAGGATGAATCGGTTGGCAAAGAGTGATCTGTAGGGTCCGCTAACCAGTCTTGTCTTGATAACAAAATTACAAGAAAACCATTCGACATTGCAATGAGAGCTGAGACTCCATTGTAATCGGTTCACTCCGATATCTGTGGCCTTATGAATGTGAGAACCCGAAATGGAGTTGGGTACTCTATTACGTTCATAAACAATTATACGCATTTCAGTTACGTCTATCTGATATCGCACAAGTCTGAGACATTGAGGTGTCTTAGGAGATTATTAACGAGGTTGAGAATCAATTAGATTTGAGAGTAAAGATTCTTAAAACTGAAAGAGAGTGCGAGTATTTGTCTAAAGAGCATTATTTCAAGAAGGGTATTACGAGAAACTGACTATTTCTTGCTACTTAGTAGAGTAGAGTAGCTGCGAGAGAGGAATAAGACTTTGTTAGAAACGGTAAGGTCGATGATGACACGTGCCAATTTGTACATTTTTCATTGGGGAGATGCGTTATTGGCTACAGCCTACATCCTCAATCATGTTTTATTAAAATCCGCAGTCAGTACTCTAAATGAGTTTTGGACAAGGAGACAGTCTGACTTTAGCCATTTGAGATTATGGGAATGTACCGCATACGTTTACTGTTTCTCGCATCTACATGGCGAGTTAGGCCTGTGAGAAACGAGATGTAACTCTATGAGATACTCAGAACACTCCATGGGGTTGTTTTCTAATGAGCATACAGATGACACTCTCACTGAGATTGAATCTCATGATGCCGAGTTTCTTGAAAGTGATTTCCCTATGAGAGGTGAAATCAATTGGGACTTTACCTTTTATGAGATGGATGAGCTTAGTGGTTGGTTGATCCCAGTGGCAGGACTCAAGAATTTATTACGGATCTCGGTTCTAGTGGGAGCAATCCATTTAAAGATAAAAAGGTTTCCCTTCCTCTTAAGAATAGTCGAGAACGCGTACCTAACTATTGCTTCCCGATTGAGGGAGAGGCTCTCAGTATGACTCTTGAGAATTATAAGAAACTTTTAACAGTCCTAGAGGCTCTTGAGCGTTCTGTGAAAAACCATTGGTTTGAGGTCATGGATGAGAGAAGGAGGTGATAAGAATCAACACGATCTGAGATCTAGTTGATTTGCCTGAGGGTAGTAGGGCTGTTGGGAACATGTGGGTTCTTAACATCAAGAAAAAGACCGACGGATCGATATAGAGGTATAAGGCTCGTCTGATAACCAGGGGGTTACTTTTAGTGAGATTATCTTGATCCGCTTACTTTTAGCGATTATCGTGGACATGATATGGATCTGAAGTGAGACCAGAAGAACGTTGAGACTGTACTCCTGAGTAAGAGTTTTGGATGAGAAGATCTACAAGGAACGACTATCTGGTTTTATTCTTGTAGATCTGGATGATAAGGTCCATCGACTTCGGAAGTTGACATACGACTTTAATCATCAATCCAGACAGAGACGTTTGAGATTTCACAAAGAGGTGATATCTCACGGTTTCATGATGATCGAGGAGGATCATCGCGTATATTTTTTACGTTTTTTTGATTCTTTTGTGATTATGTCCTTCTGTGAATGACATTCTGTTTACTGGAACAACAAAGAGTATCTGATAACCACGATGACGTGGATATTGTCGACTCTTGATGTGAAGGATATGGGTGAAATTCAATTTTTTCTCGAAATTAAGATCCAGAGGGATCGCTCAAGATAGGTGTTGACTCTTTCACAGGAGTCCAACATCAAGACAGTTCTCGAGCGTTTTGAGAAGATCGACTACGACCTTAAAGATACTCTTTGCTAAGGTTAAAATCTAGTTCTTGATATATGTCTTGTGACTCAGAAAAGGACAAGGAAAATGAGTAGAGTCCCTCGTACTAGTGCATTGAGTACTCTGATGTATGCAGTGTCGCGTACACGATCAAACGTTTGCTTTGCAGTCAGTATGGTAATTAAATATCGATCGAATTCTAGAGGGGATCACTAGAGAGCAGTGAAAGGGTTCCGAGATATCTCGAGAGAATTGCAAACCTCTTTTTGTGTTCTAAATGTGGTGATTTGTATCTTGTTGGGTATTCAGATACTAACTGGGTTGGTGATCTGAATGTATGCAAATCAATATCAGGTTTTGCTATCTTGGAGTAGTAAGAAACAAACCTGTATATCTCTATCTACGATAGAGACTGAACTTATGAGATGCTCAGTGACCATTCAGGAAAGTGTTTGATTCCGGAAATTTTCAGATCACTTAGAGGTTGTGTCAGATAGTGGGAGACCAATGATGATTTATTGAGAAAATCAGGCTGTCTTTGACCACACTTGAGATCCTAAGTACCAGTAATTCCAAACACATTAATACCTACTACAACGTTGTGAGAGACATCACCGAGAATGGTAAAGTGACAAATTAAGTACACTATTATACAACGTGTTATCTTTTTAATAAACCCATTGTGAGAGATCCCTGTATGAGATATAGAAATCATTGGGTTTGCATGTATATTGACATTTCTCACCTTGTACTAATACTTATTGTGTTTTATATATGATATATGTGCATGATTGGGTCACTTATTTATAACACTATTTTATTGTTATATATTTTATGATATGTTGTGATAAATAATATGTCAGGCAGACGTGGTTGACTTTCTCACATGAGTGACCACCTCTAGCTTTGAGTGAGCGGAGATGAGACGGTTTTTAGTTATAAGAGGTTTTGAGAGTGACCTTACTAGAATATAGGTTGTCTTGATATGTGTTCAGGATGAGATCATATGCGATACGACCAACATGGACGTACCCACATCTATGTTGCCTGTAAGTAGTCAGATTTGAGATTTCAAATATCACCTGCGATCTGTGATATTGTCTCTAAAGTACTCTCTTTGAAATCTCTGGATAAAGTCTTACGTGTAGACTGAGTCCCCATACCTGCATAGTATTAGAGAAATCTGACATATGTCATTTGAGAGATTGGGGAATAACACTGTGGCATGCGTTTCATACCGCGTGTGATATGACGACCAGAGATAGTGGGAGTATTATTTGAGATATTGATATGATTTAGATTCTCGTTCCCACTATGTGAGATCCGAGATCTATTGGGTGAGATCTCTTGTACCCTTATCACTTTCGGCTGTTTCTAGAAGTCTTAACTCAGTGTTGCTATTTTAGTCTGTTTACCAATGACCCGAAAGATAAATTAAGTTCTGAGAGACAAGTCTAGGAAAGCAGCTGAATTAAGGCTAATAGATTCGAGTTTGGGAAAAAGAAAACCAATTGACATTACATCATTATGTTGTATTTACCGGCATGCCTATTATACCTATCCATGTTAGGATGTAAACTTAATAGTTGATACACAATCGAGCGTTTATTGGAGATTACTTTCGATGAGGAAAGTAGCTCGATGGATGTAATTAGTTTTGGATCTGGGGTGCAGTGAGTTATCTTTTGATACTAACGATGGCTTCTCGATCATCCTAACAGGTGCATTAAGAGATCTTTGCTTGCATGTGTGCTCGCCAGTTGCACAATACCCAATTATGTATGAAAGTCCAGTAGGGTGATGAGATAGATCACATGAGTCGTGATCTAGTGACGGACATAAAATGTCATCGCGTGCAAGTGGAAGATATTGGTTTAAAATAGCCACGATGGGCATTTTAGACAATTAGGTAGGGTTAGTGGGGTAACTCCCACTTACCCATACCTACCCATTCTCCCTTAATTCTCTCTTATGTAGAATTACATTCATATGAGGAGACTAATATCTCCATATGGTGTGGTATTCTATGAGATCCAAAAAATCCCATGAGAGAATGGCTTGAGAGATAATTAATAAGGGTTTGAGAAAAATTTTGAGTAGGGAATTTTTCCCGTAGCAACGATCGTCGGACTGAGGGTTGCGACGTTGTAATATTGCGGTGGTGATTCGATTAATATCGTGATCACCATCCCGACCGCAAGATCCAATCGAGGGACGTACGGTTGATTTTTGGGAGACTCCACACGATGAGGTATTTAATCCTATATCCGAAACTCCATTTTTATTTTTCCCAAAATTATATATGCTTTCGCTGTGAATGAGTCACTAAAATTTCCAACTAAAATTTCCAACGGTCTCAATCCTTCAAATTTTAGTTGACTCTGTTTGTCTTTATCTATTTTATTGAAGTAAATATCAAATATAGTCTTTTTTTCAAATAATAATCTTTCCATTCTGAGGGGATTATCACATGTGTTTTTCACAACGCCATGTCATTTAGCGGAGCTAGAATGTTGGATGTTGTTTAAGTATTTGGTTGAGTTAGGATGCATGTTTTTGAACTGCAGGATGAAAGTGGAAATTAAATTTAGGGAGCCCCAACCTACAAAGACCAGTCTTTTGGGTGCTATTGAATCACCTGTGCCATGAGAAGTAAGATTTAGTCATTGATATCTGGACTTGTCATTTATTGAAAAAATTTTTGCATGACTCTAATAATTCACCCAATATTATGCGGATTGGAGATACTGAATGGGATGGATTTGGGAATGATTTATATGCTATTCCGGAGGTAATGCCTGTGCAGCAAGCAAATCCTATTCTGGATGCTTCCCCTTCCAGCAAAGCTGACGAAGACAGCAAAATCAAGGTATTAATTGATATGCCAGCCCTGGACTGGCTGCAGTGAGAGTTTTGTTCTCGTCTTGTTTGGTCTGAACTACTCTTCATAACCTGGTCCACTAATGTTTTATATTTGAATTGCAGCCATCCTGATGGCTTTGGAGCTGGTAGGGGTTTTGGGAGGGGTGTGGAGGACGAGTGATGGGTGGTCGTGGCTTTGATAATTTCTTTTCCTTTATCCGATGATTAGTAGCAAAATGTTTTAGTGATCTAAAATATAATAATTTTTTTCTTAGGTTTCTTGCCATAACATTTCTTTGGTATCCGGAGCATGCATTCAACCTGGGTCCCCATGGTTAGAAATTGCATCCTCCTCTTCCATTTCTCTCAACTAAACCGGTCTAATTTTTAAAAAGCAATGGGTTTGACTGTGTTGCATGATCTTTAATGTGTTTTTCAGAATTCTGTGACTTGAAATAGTTTATAAATAACGAAAAATTGTTATTGTTTAAGTTTTTAATTCCCAAATTTAAGTTTTATATTATTGATTTTGGAAAAAAAAAAAGGCAAGAAAGAAAGAAAAAAAGAAAAATATTGTTTCCAAAACTAATATACATCTGAGCCAACCATTTTTTTTTCCTTCCTTCCCCCTTCAAAATTCTCCTCTTTAAATTTTCCCCTTTTTGCTATTTAAGTTTCCTCTTATTTCTATTTGCCCAATTGTTTTTGCGGGGAAGCATTCACCAATTCAAAGGAAGAGGATGTAACATGTTGTGCTGTTTTTGCTACTTCGTTCAAGATATTGGTGCAAGTCCACTAGAACCCTCATCAACAGGTTGAAATCTTTCACCATGATTCGATAATTAGCAATGGTTTTTCTGCCTTGTGGCTCCATATGGGTATTCCCCATACTTCTTGAGAAGAAAGGGATGGGAACTTCAAACTTCGGCTCCAAATTGTTGCCATGAATTAGGAGAAGCCAATGGCTTAATGTCGGCTCTAAGCTTCCTACATTTGATTTCCCATTGTCTTACAAGGATACTGAACCTATAGTTGTTGGCAAATGGTATACTCCAATCATGTTTGTTAAGGAAGGGACTCTGAGTGAACAAATGAAGTTGTCAATGTTTTTACGAGATAACACTGCAACAGAAGTGGCAACAAATTTTCGCATGCGAAAATCATGGCAACAACAAAGGAGATGTAGTGGATGTGGATGTGATTGTTCAGAGCGAAATGATTAGTATTGGACCAGGAAAAGAAGTTTTGCTTGGAGAATGAAAATGGTTGATGGTGTTATGTGGTATCGGAGAGTTGGTGGTGTGAAAGTGATGTGATTGTAGGGTTGTCTTGCAATCGGGGAGAGGTTGAAGAGGGAGCTAGTGTCTTTAAAATCAAAACGGACGTCGGGCGGAAGAGAACATATGTTTTCCAGCAGATGAGAAAGCATAAGCTGATAATGGATAAAAAATGGAGATAAGCCCATTATGCAGGAAAAACAATGGCAATTTCAAGGGAAGGCCAAATGTTTGATCTGAATTAATTATAACAATCAGTTTCTCTCTCTGTTTATACATGGGACTAATAATAGCTACTCAAACGGTCTTCCCAAGTTTGATATCACCTAACAGGAAAAACTGAACCTGGGGAAGAAGACAGATTCCCGTTGACAGCAACAGAGAGAGAGAAATGAGAGTACTCTTAATATACGAACAACTAAAAGGGGGTGTTCTAAATCCTTAAATTGCACAAAGCCTTCCTGGTTCAATTATGATACAGAAGAATGGCAACAATTGACCAGAAATAGTATGTAATTCGATACCCTCGAAAAAGATGCCAGATTACCATCAGGAAAAGGCTGCCTTATTTTCCCAAGCCAGGGATAATTGAGGTTTGCAGATATACATGTCAATAAACTTCAACATGCCATTGTTTGTTCTTTTTCAGCTTTGCAAGTTTCTCTTCCCAACTCTCTCCTCGCTCCTCTGCCACTCTCTTCAAAGTCTCTTGGATCCCAGGCATCATCCCTTTTAGACCGCAGAAATAAATATGGGCACCACCATCCAAAAGTTTGAAGATCTCATCACTGTATTCTTCAATCTTGTCCTGCACATACATTTTCCCACCGTTTTTGTTTTTCTGTTCCCTGCTCAACGCCAGGTCATATCTGAAGTTATCTGGGTAGTCCTGAAGATGCTTGTTGAATTCATCATGATAAAGGAGGCTGTCAGTGTTGGCCACCCCAAGGAAAAGCCAAGCAAGCCCTCCAAATTTATAAGTGGGAACATTCTCCATAAACATGCGACGGAGATAGCCTCTATATGGAGCCACACCGGTTCCAGTAGCAACCATTATGTGGGTAGCATTTGGATCATCTTCAGGTAAAAGCATAATCTTTCCAGAGGGACCTGCACAAGAAGACATTCAAGATCAACTTACACTAGATGCAACATGGGACTGCAATACCAATCAGCCACACTGTCATACAGACATTGTCTATCTAGTTCGGTTTTTCAACTAGTCATTTTCAAGATCGAAACGGAGAAAAGATGATTATGGAGCATCTAGGTTCTCTTAATAACCAATAATGGACCAAATTGGATAAAAGCATGAATTAAGATACATATACCAATTCTGTTTTTTATTTTATTTAGTTAAAAAAAGCTGTTTTTCACGTTACCTGGCTGGAAATATTTAAGGAAGATTTAACATGAAACTTCATAGGAGTTGGAAGATAGTTCTGAACCAGTTACTCAAATCATCTAAATTTCCAGTAAAATAACTAAAATGACTGATTCGATTGCGAATTGTTTTATAATTCAATTCAATTTTTATTATTAAATTGGATAAAATTAAATCTTATTAAAGTCGGTTAAAATCGATAAAATCGATGAATCGTTCAAACTAATTAAACCACAAATTAATACAATTCAATTACAATTAATTACACTTTATTGGATACTTTCTTTCCTATTTATTTATACACATCTCTTTCCTTATTCTCTCTATATCTATCTGATGTGGGATAAAAATACAACTCCTCTCCTTGTTCTCTCTATATTCTATATTCCTCCTATGTGGGATAAAAATGTTTTGATATTTTCCCTTCGATTTTGCAAGCCATAATTTTGATTTTTTATTTATTTTTAATTTATCACTTATTAAATAAATTAATATAAGTGCAATTAGTCTACATATAATTTTTTTATATTTAAAAAATATTGTACTATTTTTTTTAATTATTATTTTATTTTTTACTTTTTTTAATATAAATTTTATGAATGGTTATTGTAATTAATAATGGTAACATTATTTTGCTTATTTAAATATATTTTTTTCATATAAATATATGAATTTTATTTTATTTTAGAATATATAATATACAAATTATATATATGATATTGATGTTATTTGATTTATAAAATGATTTGACCGATTTGATCAATGAATCAACGAGTCAATAGGTTCCTTGAGCTGCTTACTGGTTTGACTATAAAAACATTGGTGGGAGCAAGAAAGGGTGGGGTACGTTAGTGGAAGAGAGAGGCAGGCATGGGTGAAGAAGTGCAGGAATTTGGAGGGGTTGGTGAGCGGAGGGGATTAGGGATTAGGGTGTTACGTTTTGGTTGAGAGGTTTGCGCCGAAGAGAATGGATGGGAGTTTGTTAATGACGCACGAGTTCAAGCATAGCCATCAAATTAGGTGCAAATGGGAATCAAATGGGAATGAGCACCTCTGGTATTCCTTCAAGCATTTCAAAATTTTTTCTGCTCATGACAGCTCTTGTCAAGTTAAGAAATGGTGATCTTCTTAGAATCCAACCAAATATGTATGAGAATAGTTAAAAAAAAAAATCTAAAAATTAAGAAAATTCGAAAAAAAAAGTCCTATAATATTTATCTTTCGTCGCATTACCCTTGTGCTATATACCTCACCTGTAACATAAAATTTGATTATTAATTTGTATTTTTTACATATTCTTTAATGTGGTGATTTTGTTATATATATATATATATATACATGGTATATGATATATATTGACTCATGGTTCTTAATGTAAGTGAAAATCAATTTAATATTGTAAAGTTTGTATTTTGAAAATTTTCTCTTTGGGGATTTTTTCTTTCCTTAAATTGAATTAAGAAAAAACTTGTTAATGCGTCGATGTATATTTAGAAGTTTCGTGTAGTTAAATAAATAATTTTAAATTTTAAAATTTATATATATTTTTTTCCTTTAAATGAAGTGTGTTGTGTTTTTGTGATTTAGAAAGAAATGAGAAGAGTTGGACGAGACTCATGAGAACAATGTGAATTTAGAAAAAAAAAAAAGACAAGAATTTACGAAATGAATTTATGTTTATTAAATTATATGAATATTATATATATAAATAAATTTATTTTGGTAATAAAGTATATCCAAACCATTAATTAAAATGAAATATCAGAGAAGGAGTTGGCAACTTGCCCGAAGCAAAGCAACGAATGAAGCATATACGGCGCCGTTCGAACGCTGCAGGCAGGCTTGTCCAAACGTGTCAACCACAGGTCTCATACGCGTAGCGCCTTTTGCCTTGGCTTCTCCGACCGACCCTATTTCCAAAGCACCACGGACTACCACAGACCACAGAGCCAGCAAGAAGAAACACGCCGACTCTCCCGTCTCAGGTACACGAACTTTCTCGGAAACCCTAGGCATTTGCAATGCAGACTTCTCTCCAGTTTCACCTTCTTCTCATAATTTATGCTTCTTTTTTAAGGATTTATGAGCTGTTTTGTCATGTTAGAATAGTTTCAAGAATGTCTTGCCTGAATTGAGAGAATTTGGAATCTTGTTTAGTTTAGGGTTGCAGACAACTAAATTCATAAACAACCACTGCAATGATTGAAGGGCACGAATTCGAATTGGTTAAAAGTTCTTCTCATGTTTGAACTATTAATTCGAATTTCTTCAGACGATTATTAAAAGAATGAAAGGCCGAGATTTTCTCCCCTTCTAATATGTCGAATGGCGTTTCACATGGGATGCTGGTGTCTTGTTGTAGGACTCAAATCTTTTTGGAGGTTGACATTTACAAAGGCATAATAAAGTCAAAGGGTGCCACTGGTTATGGAGCATGACGCACCGGAAATGTCTCACGGTACCTACTGATAAAATTTTTCCGCAATTAAATTTCTTTCATGCCCTTTTTTGTATCAACTAAACTAAATTACTGTATATGAAGGGTAGATTGCTGAACTATTTTCATGGGTAACATCAAATAGAAGGATAAATCTAATAGTTCTTCAATGTCTTAAACTTTTTGGGCTTAGTACTTTACATTTGGTATCACAGTTGGATCTATAGTGTTCAAATCTTATAAGAACTTCTATGCCTGATTTTTGTAGTCCAGATGAGTAATGAGACCTACTTGTTACGTTAGGGGAAGTCTTGGGTCCACACACGGGAGAGATGTGAACTTCATCTCTTTACGAATGGTCAAGTTTTAGATACATCTGTCAGTTGTTTCTTAACAGCACTCTCAATAGTTTCCTGTGGATGTTTATGCCTTGTATGTTGGATTGTCAAAGGTGTAGTTTCCTCTTTATCCTAGGACATGGACTTCTGTTTCTGGTGCTGGCTACATTAGTAGCATGCAAACTTGCTTGTGAGGGTGGAACACTTGGCTTCCGGTGGATGTGAAGGAAGATAATTTAAATGAAGATTTCATTGTTAATACTAAGGACAATGATAGTTCAGTTGATTCTTACTTTCCAATTTATCTTGTACATTTACATTGACATTTGTTTCTTGTCCACGACAATGAGGGGTCATTTTTAACCTTCTGTCAGTCCTATATCAGGATAGGAAGTCATCTCTTGTGAAATAAACACCTAAATGTACCTAAATCATGCCTTTCCTTTTCTTATTTCTGCAACTTGTATCCTACTGAAGTTTCCAAGGAATATAAGTTGCAAGATTTGCTTCTGAAATGTGTGTGTGTGTGTGTGTGTGTGTGTGTGTGTAGGGTAAGTAATGTTGCATGAATTATAAATATGTCCTCTATACTTTCAGAAATTCTGTTTTTCCATCAATAAGCTAATGGTTGAGATAAATATCTTATTCTTGCAGATTTGGGTTGCTTTACCTTGTGTTCTACCAAGTTGTATGATGCAGGTAGTGAGAAACTTGTAGGGTAATTAAAAATAGAGTAGTTGCAGAACGGACCATTAGAAGAGAGTGAAACTAAAGGATAATAAAGGACTTTAAAACTTCTTTGTAGTGACTGTATGGCATATAAGTGAAAGACTGTATATTGACAAGGTCATTGAGCAAGCTGATTATAAGTCGTAAATATTTGTAGATAGCAGCAGGTTCAACAAAATAAAAACTTGTAGCTTTGTCTGAAAATTGTGATTATTTACTTGTCATGGACTCAGAGAATTTGGTGGTAAAAGGAAGCTAACTTAGTAGAAATAGTTTCAAAATGTCCATGTGATACAGAATTAGTGAGAAAGAGAAGTCAAGAGGGAAAGAATCCTGCAGAGAAGAAGATAGCCAAGGGAGGAGGGATAGGGGAAGACAGATTAACCAGAGAGGAGAGGAAAAGATAACTAAGAGGAGGAGAGAGTTGCAGACCCAGAGAGAGATTTTTAATGTATTTCGATGGAAACGAATTCACATATTCTTGAGAATTAACCCTTGGATCTCTTTTATGCATCGTTATGGTCTTTAGCAATTTGGGGCTCTCGCAGCTTATGATTTGAAGGACATAAAAAGTGATTGGAGAGCTATGCTTTCTTAGACTATCTTATCCTTGGTTGCTTTGTTTTTCCTTTCTTTCTTCCCCTTACTTTTTAGAAAAAAGATTTATCTCCTTTAGTGCGTCATTTTCCTCCCTACATCAGTGGTACCTTCTTTTTCTATATCAGAAAACTCTCACTTGAATCCTTTATGTGGGCACTCCATTTTCACTTGATTTGTTCATGTGAAGCAACCTGATGAGTGTAGGTCGAGGCCTTTCATCCTTAATATCTTGTATTTGTTGTTCTGGAAAGAATTTTCTCAAATGTCCAGATGATTCATGTTTGAAATAATTTTGTGAAAATTTGTTATTATTTATTTGTTGTTGGGATAAACATGCTTCTAACTTTTTTAAGTAAATACTCTGCTGAATCTATTTGGGAAATAATTTTAGCCTTCTATTTCTCAGATGAGGGTGAAAATGGTGTGAGCAATGAAGTAGCTGAGCATAATGCTGCTGGAACCAGTTTGATGGGTATTACAAATGAGAATCCTAGCTCTCCTGAAAAGATTGTGAAAACACGTACTTATGATCCCATTGCAGGGGAAAGTGTTGCACATGGGGCAGCTATTGAAGATATAGATAATTCTGGGGACGTGAACATGGAAGCTTATATTATGCCAGATGATGTTATAAGAGCTGGAGGTTTTGGAGCAAAAGATGATATTGGGAGTTTTCTTCCAGCTGCAATTGATTCCACTGACTTTGAGGCTTCTTTGCGTGATGCCCGAGATTATGAAGAACCACAAGGGGAAATCAGCAGACCTGGTCTTGGATGGACAGAAGAAAGAGAGTCAGAATAGTGTAGCTTTGTGTTGTCGTATAACCATGGTCTTATGTTTCAATGAACTCTTTGGTGCTTTCTGCTCTAGGGTCTTGAAGGTATGTCTGAACATGTTGTCAGGAATTTCTTATGTTTCATTCAATAAATGGTAGTTGTTGCTTTATGTTTTTCTTCATTATAGATGCCACTTCTTTGTTGATATATATATTCCTCTCGTTTTTTGTTGGTTTAATATATTTGCTATGTATATTTTAAGTGAACTTGCCTTTTTTTTTTAAAAAAAAAAACATTTAATTTCATTTTCATTCAAACACACATGGCACCTTGTGGTCTTCCTAGATGCTCAAAGTGGTCATAAAAGTAATAAAATGAAATATACAGTTTTAGGTGAACAAACTGCATACTTACGAAGGATCATTTTTGTGCATCTGGGGGGCAACTGTTATGAAAAGGGCATTGCCTTCTGGAAAATTCTCTGGCCGGGGGCAAGGATTGCCAAAGCGTCATAAGCCACTTTCCTTTGGACAAAAGCTTCCCATTTAGGACCAAAGTGTGCTCGCCAGTCTTCTTGTTTGCTGTAATGGGGCAGATATTGCTTGACCTTGAGATGGGTCATTTCACAGTAATCTAGAATCCTTTTGTTTTGGGCTAGGATGTGCTCTAAGCTATCTTTCCCGGTTGAAGATGGCATTGCAGAGGATAAGAATGCTACTAAATAGAAAATATCTTCTGCAAGGGTGAGGGGTGACCATAGATGTTTTGTTATTCCACCTGAATCACAAGATAAGCAACATTTAGGTTGTCAATGCATTTTTCTTGAATTCCTTGGATGGCTATTTGTTGTGCTAAAGTACTTGGATTGGTTGACAGGATACATGTGAATGGGATCACTGCTAGCGTCGATTAAGATGTTACCAAAGACCTCTCTAGCAAAGTCATCTATTCTGCTTTTAGGAACAAGAAGATTCAGCCATGGGTGAGGAACTTCCCATAAACCTTTTTCCCGGAGCTTTATCTCTGACACATGGACTTGGATGGAATATAACTTAGTGCAGACTATAATCCTTCAACTTGCTGCATCAGAAAATGGAGTTTGATGATGGTTCTTTAATAAAATGAGATTCAGTGTTTTTGATATATCTCACCTGGTCTATGATATTGGTTTCATCTAGATTGAAGTATTTAGCCATTTCTAGGCAGAATAGAGTCCTTCCATCTGAAATGAACCGATTGGCTCGGATTGGATCTTTGGAATTGAAAGAAGATCTCCAGTTATTGAGAAGACCAGTTCTGTTTATTAATACGAAACCTTCAATATAGTCAAATGAAGTGTCCAATGCTATTATATACTCTTGGTCCTTGGTAAATATGGAGAACTCTGAGTACAGTACCCTGATCCATTTCACCTGTGAAAAGTATTGTCACGTCACATCATGGATCGTTCATAGAGACAAAACTTGCGTGGTCACATCATAGTTTTTGAGGGTCTATATGTATATCTACCATTCTAGGAGCTGGTTCTAAAGAAATTCTTGCTTGTGTTATGATGCCAAATTGTCCAAGTCCTCCGAGAACCGCATAGAAAAGGTCAGTGCTTTGGTGTTCTGAACAAATACCCACCTCTCCCTTTCCTGCACTTAAACGACGTGCAGCTTAGCTTCTTGTCTGCGGCATCAGTATTTTGTGCGAACTGTATTGTTGATTTTAAAGCTTTGTGGCAAAAGACATAGAGCATGTTCACAAGTGGGCCTAATTGCTTGCTTGTCATTCACCAGAGTCAAGTATGGTGAATTACCAAGATTTCCTTTTTGTTGATATTTGACTCTCTTTATTGTATCCTTTCTGTGGTGTTTTTTTGGTTTTATGCCTAATCATATTTTAAGTGGCTAAACTGAACGTGTTGCTTAAGCATACCTGTAACAACCTCGAGCTGGTAGACATTATTGATTTGTGGTCCGTAATGGAATGCCTGCCCACTGATTCCAGCATTTGATAAGGTGCCTCCAACAGTTAGATGAAGGTAATCAGTCCAAGACTTTGGTGTTAACCCATATTATAGACACTCATGCAGAATATTAATCCTGTGTGAACCTGCATTTTAGGACCCTTCAATGATTCCATAGTGATAACTATGCCTTGATGGGCTTGAGCTTGGCCTTGAAGAGAATGGCCATGGCCTCTGGCAGCTATAGTGAGTTTTGAAGAAGGTCCCATATTGAAAACATACTTGATAGTTGAAGAAATATCAAGAACGGATAGGGGATGTAGTATGGCTAATGGGACAGAATGGTATCTATAGCCAAAGTCGTGAGATGCATAATGAACAATGCCAAAGGTAAAATGTCCATGTAAACTGAGTGCTTCCAAAAGTGAAGTGATATTAGAGGAGCTTAAAGGAGGTGCCACTTATTGGGCTGGCAAAGCATCTCTAGAGAAGAAAAGGTTGGTTCTGTCGGTAATACAGCTCAAGAATAAGATTATGAATATCCTTAGCATTTTAAAAATTTTCTGTTTGAGGAAGTTGTATGGTGATGATCCCATTCTCCAGGAAAGCTAGGAACTTTTTTTTTTTGGTTGGGGAGGGGGATGATGTGATCTTTCTTTGTTTAGCAAAGGGAGGTTTGGGAGCGTTGAGAAAATTATGAGGTGGGGTTAGAATTTGAAGGGAAGGTTTGAGGGGTATAGTCCACCAATATTCAACTGTGAATCTGTGCAAAGACCATCTACTATGTCTAGTCTGTGCTTTAAAATTCTAGTTTAGCCTTCCTTTTTGGTTCTTAAAGTGAACAGATACAAGTCACAAGGGAAGGCTGTCAAATATCTTTTGTACATCATGCACTAGTAGAGTCACATATCCACCCTCTTTTTATTCTCACAATCTTACTCAAAATGCTATTTCCGTTTCAAGAAAATATGCTTGTAGTTGTACATGACTGACCAAGACCAATAAAAATTTCAGTTGTGCCAGTGACCCCATGACCCTTTCTTTTTTCATTCTGAGAGACTGGATATTTTGTTTGTATGTATCCAATCACTTCATGTCACCAGAAATGGCTCTGATTTTCAGGCTGAGAGTGGTTGGTGGCTCGGCCCCTAGCAAGTTGCATTCCTTACTGCCACGCGGCAATCAGTTCACAATAGATGGCATATTAATCTTCAATTCAAAATCGAAGATTGGATATCTAAAGTAAATAAATACAAAATAAACAAAAATTATCATTAAAAAAATGACCAAACTTGAAATGAAATCAAATCCTACTGCTCCCTCACCCCCCCTCCCCAAAAGGAAAAAAGAAGAAAAAACCCTTTGAAATCTCACGTTTTACACATTTCCCATAATTATAAGCAGGTAATGTGAGATCATTCTTCTTTGTTTCCCAGAGTAAAATTGAGCACACAATTGCACTTGAGACTTCTTGGCCAATAGATAAAGAAGTTTCTAACCCGTCTTGTGTGGGAGCCTTTTTAGATCCATCAGTCCGGCCATTCCCAATCATCCACCAGGTGCATATACCATATTTATTTATTTATTTATTTATTTTTTGTGTAAGTGGATAATTTACTATCAATCGATATTTGAATTTTATTCGATTAATCCGGTTTGAGTATTATAGGGTTTATTAAGGGATTGACTCTCTTAAATTCTCTTTTTCAACTCTTATGACTCAAATTTGAAATCTATAACTAAAAGAGTGCAATGCGAAGTGGATACACCAATTTTGATTTCCCATCTATTGCACTCGCCTTTTGCAAAAATCCACCCGAGCCCACTTCACTACCATTCCAATCTTCAAAGAATTGGGCAGAATCCCTACTGAACATTATTATTATTATTTTTTAGGCCCGTGGGCCTGGTTGAACCCCATGGGGTCAAGCAGAGGTCGAGGATTCTGCGTCGAACTTATCCTCTTCCCTTGCAAGGAGAAGGGTCTCGATCTAGTTATTTCCATCCATGCCTAGAAACGCAAGTCAAAATGGGCTACTATTGAAAATTTATTGGTTCCAAGAAATAAATGATTGATGTATTTTATAATTTTTCTTAAAAGGGTATGTTTAAATTTTAATGATAATTTTGATTTATTTAAATTTTAATAACGATTTTATTTAATAGTTATATAACACTAGATATTCAAGAATATTTTAATTGTTTGTAATATAATAAAGTTATAAATAAAAAAAAAGATTATTTGATACATTGAGTTGAGCGTACATAAAGGATTTACGTGTTTGTTTGGAGATCCTTAATTTACTCAACTAGGTTTATTTAACATTGTTTTTTTTTTATTTTATTGAATCTTTTTAAATTTAGAATATTCAGATTGGAAGAAAAGATTATAATAACTAAAATGTTTTGAAAACTTAAAAATTATTACTCTATCATTTGTTTTTTATGTTGAAATATTTACTAATTTTAATTAAACAGTATATAAATTTTCTTAAATAGCTGCAATTTGTATTTGATTTAAAATAATTATAGGTCAAACAGGCATTGATCTTCACATCAAGATAAGAATTATCAAAAAAAAAAAAAAAAGAATATGACTTTTGCATTTGACAAATATAGCCCTAAAATAGACATATATGCATAATTAACAAATAAGGGCAAATTAGGACTCAATTCATCATGTGCCGAGATAATTTTGGAGTTAAGAAAATTATATTTAATAAATATTATAAATGAGTTAAATAATAATTTTATTTTTTGATTATGAAAATAATAGCTTTGTAAGAATGATATTGAAAGACAACAACTATGCAACGTATTATTTGGAAAGTTAAAATTGACTCAATTTTCATCCTTTTTTATTTTATAATTTTTTAACAAAGAAAGTAAAATTAAAATTAAAATTAAAATTTCAAAATAATTCAAATAATTATTAGGTTACTGATTTTGCTCTCCATCATAGGCCCAAAGACCAGTCCGTGTCCGCGTCGGGATTCAAAGGAGTACAGAGCGTAATATGTCACAAACTCAAAAACCCTAGTATATGTTCGTCACTTTGATTTTGTCAAATTGATCAGAAATTATGTTCGCATCTTCTGCATTTCTTCAATTTCTTCGCTTCAATTGCTTTCAGAGGTGCCGACTTTCGTCTGTCCTCTCACTTCCCCAAAAGTTCCCCCCTCCCTCTCCCTTCCCTCCTGCTCTCTCTCCGCATACATTGGTTTATTCATATTTTGATTAGCATGAAGTTTCGATAAAACTGGAATTCCTATGGTTTCCTAAGGCCTGGGGATTATATAAAGACCGTGGTTGCTTCCGAATGATTGGTTTATGGATTCTGCAACAAATTTGATTCTTCGGAATATTATCATTTTTACCAAATCTCTTGCATCAGGAGGCATATGCAATATTTTTCTTCTCTAGGTAATTATTGACCTTTATCATTTTCCCTTTCTCCTCATTGATCATTAATTGTTGTAGCTCGGTGTCTGTAAGCATTTTTGATGAGTTTAGCTATCTGACTGTCAATTTCAAATTTATTGCCCAAATTGTTTGATTTCTCGGCATGCTTAATTACTTAGGGAATATGATCATGTTGATATTTGTTATTGATGCAATTTTTAAAGTTCACTTTGTTATCTTTATTCCATTATTGTCTACAGTTCAGATATCCGAGTTCGATGAAGTCCACAATGATGCCAAAGTAATGGATAAAGATTCATCGCTTCGATTGGCTCTCTCACAACTTGCAGGTGAGTTTGGGAAGGAGTCCACGTTATCTTCGCAGCGCTTTTTTTGTTCAAGATGTGCACTAGTGATATCTACAGGCTCATATAAGCTTGATTTAGTTCTTGGCATTGGAGGATTGCCAAAGGTGACTTGTTGGTGACTTGCCAAGACTTGTTGTGACGTTATACTGGGGGAGAATGTAACAATTCAACATAGGCTTTTAGTTGTAGATGTGCGTATGCTTAAAAGGCCAAAGGAATATCGTCCATTGGTAGAGCGAAAAATTAAGCGATAGAAACTGAAAGAAGAAAAAGTGGCAATCTTTAGAGAAAAATTAATTCAAGGATCAACCTAGTCGGTTAATAATGATTCAGAAACTATGTGAGTAGAAATGTCTAATAACATAAAAAAATAACTAGGGAGGTTCTTGGCGTATTTAGAGGTCGGGCTCCAATAAGTAAGGAGTCATGGTGGTAAAATGAGGAAATCCAAATTGTTATACGAACCAAACGAGAGTGTTATAAAAATCTTAAAAATAGGAGAAGTAGCAATGCATTTGAAATACATAAAAATGCAAAGAGAGAAGTGAAAAAAATTATCCAAGAATCAAAAAATAAAGTGTATAATAAATTATACAAGAAGATAGAAACCAAAGACGGAGAGAAAGAGATTTATAAAATTGTTAAATTAAGGGAGAGGAAGAGAAAAGATCTAAATAGTGATAGATATATCAAGAGTGAGACCAATGGTATATTTGTAGGGGATGAGAATATAAGAAAGCGTTGGAGGGTTTATTTTGATAATCTTTTCAATATGGAGGGTACAAGAGATATCGACAATATCACGATATCTGTAAAAGAGATCAACAGGGACTTCAAATGTAAGATTCGTCATCATGAAGTAAAAGAAGTCTTAAAAAGAATGAAGAATAATAAATTCATAGAACCCGATGACATTCCTATTGAGATGTGAAAATGTTTGGGGGAAGTCGGGATAGCAATGTTAACAAATTTTTTTTTAACAAAATTTGGCAAACCAATAAAATGTCCAAAGTGTGGAGGGATATCACATTGTATCATTATATAAGAATAAAAGAGATATACAAAACTGTTCTAACTATAGGGGAATCAAACTTATAAGCCATACTATGAAACTGTGGGAAAGAGTGATTGAACATGGATTGAGATTGGAGATAAGTATGTCTTAAAATCAATTTGGATTTATATTAGAAAGATTCACTACCGAAACAATCCATTTACTAAAACATTTGATGGAATCATTTAGGGTATGGAAGAGAGACCTATATATGATATTCATTAATCTAGAAAATACGTATGATAGGGTTTCGAGATATGTATTATGGTAGGAGTTAATGAAAAAGGTGATTTTCATTAGATACATTAATCTCATCAAAGATATGTACGATGGAGCTGTCACCAATGTAAAAACTTGCGGGGATAAGTGATAGCTTTTCAATAAATATTGGGTTCCACCAGGGATCGATATTAAGTCAAATACTTTTTACAATAGTAATATATTAAATCACAAAGAGTATTGAAGATGAAATACCATGATGTACGTTCTTTGCAGATGATATAGTGTTAGTATACGAAACTAGAGAGCGTATTAGTGCTAGTTTGGAGTTATGGAGGAACACAATAAAGTCCAAAGATTTTAGATTGAGCCGATAAAAATGGAGTACATGAAATGCATGTTTAGGGATAATCATCAAAATGATGAAAAAACGATTAAATTAGAAGGATTGGACATACCAAAAAGTGAACGTTTTAGATATCTCGGGCCTATTATTCAAAATGACGGCAACATAGATGGGGATGTAAGCCATAGGATCCAAATGAATTGGATGAAATGGAGGACACCTGGAGTTCTTTGTGATCGCATGATGTCACTGCATTTGAAAGGGAAGTTTTATAGAATGACAGTAAAATCTGCACCATTATATGATACCGAATATTAGGTCATTAAACAATAACAAAAACAAAAAATGACTGTAGTTGAGACGAGAATGTTAAAGTGGATGTGTGGTAAAATTAGGAAAGATATGATTAAAAATGAATAAATACACGCTAATTGGGAGTGAGTTCAATTGTGGATAAGATACGAGAGTATCGTTTGAGATGGTTTGGGCATGTGCAATGAAAATCCAAAGATACATCAATTAGGAGGACCGATAAATATAGAAGATTTAGTGAAACGACGAGATAAACCGTTAAAAATCTGAATACAATTTATTCGCAAAAATATGACAACTAAGGGGTTAACTGAAAAGATGATTTCGGACATAAATGAGTAACGTAAGAGAATTAGAGTAAGTTAGATTATCACTTTTCGTATTATAAATGCATTTGGTTAGTGTGTATGTGTGTACATTGTTGTTGTTTTTTTTCCCTGTATTTTAATTTTTAATTATTTTATATTTGTCTTTCAGACAGCCGATTCCAAATTTCGGAATTAAGGTTTAGATTGTTGTTGTATGATTGAACTAATTTCTCACGTGTGCATATATACCCGTCCCTAATGAGTAGATTATTTTTTGGCGCATGGCATACAGGTAAATGTGTCTCTTTGGACAAGGTGGAGGGTGTATTGAGCAAACTGGCACTCTATGCTATATGTAATTTGCATGATGTGATTACAATATTGATGTCCACCAACTGTCACGTCGTGGTCATGATCATGGCTGCAATGATTATGGACTGTTTCTGTTATTTACTAGTCATTGGGCACATGCAACTTGTGTGCATCACTGTTCTGGAGATAATTTTGTGCATCACTGTTCTGGAGATAATTTATCATATTAATACATTAATTGCAGTCATCTTAGCATCTAAGAATAAAAGGAAACAATGCTGATAAGAAAAAAAGCAAAGCCAAAGATGGCAAATAAGAAATCCAAAATAAAAGAAGTGAAACTTACTAATTAATTTATGATGCGAAAAATAAAAATGGTGGGAAATTTAGAGTAGTTGATTGAGCTGCCATGGAATAAGGTTGGTCCATATATTTTGGAGGCCACTGTAGGCGTGAGAGAGTCGTAATGGAATTAGACTTTTAGTTTGCCTTTTATAATTGCTGACAGAACTGCTTTAGTTTGCAGTTCTTGTTTTTTAAAACTGCCACTTCTTTTTCATCTGCAGGCTCTGTGTGCCAATTTATGTTTAGAAGTTGGTTTGTATTAGTTAATATGTAGAATTTGGTTTTGAGATAAGTTACAGGGGTAAATTTGTCCAGAAAAGTGTGACAGTTTATCACTTTTCAGAGGGGCAAGTTCCCTCTGTAATAGTAGTGGATTTTGCATATGGTTGTCAAATTCTGCACTTTCTTCCAAATTCTTTAATGTCAAAGAAAATGATTTGGGTTAGTGTTTCTAATTGTGGTGATCTGTTAATGGCATGTTTCATGCTTGCTGCTTCCAATTCTATGTACCATTTTTTCTTGACAACTCATCAAAGTTCTTTTTGCTACTCTTTTAGATAACTCCTTGATTTTCTGCCCCACTTTTGTCTCCTTTATTGTATAGTTTCAAATTTGAATGCTTTTTGGAAAGTAAACACGGTTTGTTCTTGTCAAATGATTGTAAGGTCTCTTATGTGCCATGCAGGGAAGAATTGTTGAGATAAATGGACGAGAAGCATCAGGCAAAACAACTCTTTCTCTTCACCTTACCAAGGAAGCCCAAAAACTGGGAGGTGCAGTACTTTATTTTACCCCTCATTTTATAATGTCTTAAAAACTCATGACCTATTATGATTACCCTTACTATTAAATCATGGAGACACTTTGCTATTTTGATATGTGAAAAGTTGGAAATTTACATCCTGTAATAATGAATCATTTATAGATTATGAGCCAGTATCTTTGCCATTTTGAATCCCAAAATTCCTTTATCCAGGTAATGTGCTTTTGTCATGGATTGAAATTCTTGCCATCCCTGTAGCCCCACTCTTTATTGCAACTATAGTGAGTTTGAGAATAGGATTTATTTCATAACTGAAATTTGGGTTTATGACCGGATAGTGCGTGATTAATGCATGAACCTATGGAATATTAATATTCCTTGTGGACTTTCGTGTATTGCAGATGTGATGGGATTGGATTTTAAAAATCCCTTCTAAGGTTCTATGAAAAGAAAATGTAGAAATTTTGTTGCTGAATTCTCCATCTTACTGTTCTCATGGGCAATCGTAGATACTTAAGTGTTGTTGATATCACTTGATGTGAACCCTTTGGGTATAGAAATTTTAGAACCTACGAATAAGTTAATATAGTTCAAGAATCATCTTAACGAAAGAATTTGAACCGATGAAAATAAAGATCTCAACCCGTTGCCCTAAAGGAGAAAAAACCTAAGGTATAAGACGTTAGACTGTTTTTCACTAGAACAAGATCCTTGGTATAAAAATGGATCAAATGGCACCACAACCTAGTTGGTTTAAAGTCTAGATTGATAAGTCAAAGAATTAAACAAGATATCTATCTTAAATAAGTTCAAAGAGTTCTCAAAAGAACATAACTTGTGTGAAGAAATCTCACAATATTATTAATTCTCTTAAAAGTTCTGTTTTACATAATGTGTAATGGCTTATTTATAGGTTAGAAGTAATCTCTATAATGGCAAGTAGAATTTAATTAACTTTTTAAAAAATAAAAAAAAAACTAAATAAAAGTAAACTATTTTGACCAACTCTAATAAAAGTAAACTATTT
This sequence comes from Dillenia turbinata, assembly GCA_037126225.1. Lineage (NCBI taxonomy): Eukaryota > Viridiplantae > Streptophyta > Magnoliopsida > Dilleniales > Dilleniaceae > Dillenia > Dillenia turbinata. The sequence goes on along the minus strand of JBAMMX010000003.1, from coordinate 29,003,848 downwards.
TGATCAAATCTTCCCATATTTTAACCGAATCAAATAAACTACCAAAAATTATATCAAAATATATTTTGACCAAGTTTTTGCTTCTATTCACGTGCTCCCTCAGTCTTGGATAGTTTTGGGCCTTTTTACTCTTCCAATTGGGTTTGAATGAGCATAATTAATACATTTTTTGGTTTTTCATTCACTTGGATTCTAACTTCTTACTATAAAATTCTTTGAATTAAGTTATTCAACTCTTTTTTGAATATTTTAGCTCGAGCCCTTGTCATCAGACCAATTGAAAGTTGAATTGGATCATGTGAGTTCCTTGCAGAATCGATATCCTCATCATTCCCCCTTTCTTGAGAACAATTTGTCCTCAAATTGTCTCCTGTGTGAAAGTGCATCAGCAACTATATTTTGCTTACCTTGTTTATACCGAATGACATTGGGAAAAGTCTCAATACTTTTTATCTATCGAGCATGTCTCTTACCATCGTAATAAACTAACATCTCTTTGAACTCAATTAAAAAAAAAATAATTGTTTTGTGAAATTCAAAAACTTATATGAAAGAAAGGATAATAAAGGAAACAAAAAAGGAAAGAACAAAGAAAAAAAAATGAGAAATAAAGAAAGTCACAAATTTGAAAATTGCCTTCTTTAATCATTTTTTTAACTATTACAGAATGAGAAAAAAAAATCAAGAATGAAGAACACTAAAAAAAAAAAAAAATCACCTATGAATGAAGAATTTTTCTTCATGATAAGTCGAAATTGGAAATAATCTCAAGACCAAAACACAAACAAGAACAAAGAAATATGAAAAATTATAGACAAGTATGAGCAATTTGAAGGGTAATCCGAAATTGCTCTTATACCAACTGATATGAATCTGTTGGGTATAGAAACTCTAGAATCTACGAACAAGTTAATATAGCCCAAAAATTGTCTCAACGAATGAATTTGAATCGGTGGATTAAGTTATTCAACTCTTTTTTGAATCTTTTAGCTCGAGTCCTTGTCATCAGACCAATTGAAAGTTGAATTGGATCATGTGAGTTCCTTGCAGAATCGATATCCTCATCATTCCCCCTTTCTTGAGAACAATTTGTCCTCAAATTGTCACCTGTGTGAAAGTGCATCTGCAACTATATTTTGCTTACCTTGTTTATACTGAATGACATTGGGAAAAGTCTCAATACTTTCAATCCATCGAGCATGTCTCTTACCATCTTAATAAACTAACATCTCTTTGAACTCAATTAAAAAAAAATAATTGTTTTGTGAAATTCAAAAATTTATATGAAAGAAAGGATAACAAAGGAAACAAAAGAGGAAAGAACAAAGAAAAAAAGTGAGAAATAAAGAAAGTCACAAATTTGAAAAATTTGAAAATTGCCTTCTTTAATCATTTTTTTAACTATTACAGAATGAGAAAAAAAAATCAAGAATGAAGAACACTAAAAAAAAAAAAATCACCTATGAATGAAGAATTTTTCTTCATGATAAGTTGAAATTGGAAATAATCTCAAGACCAAAACACAAACAAGAACAAAGAAACATGAAAAATTATAGACAAGTGTGAGCAATTTGAAGGGTAATCTGAAATTGCTCTGATACCAACTGATATGAATCTGTTGGGTATAGAAACTCTAGAATCTACGAACAAGTTAATATAGCCCAAAAATTGTCTCAACGAATGAATTTGAATCGGTGGAAATAAAGATTTCAGCCCGTTATCTTAAAGGAGTAAGAACATAATGTATAAGATTTTAGACCAATTTTTCACTAGAACAAGAATTTTGATATAAAGGATGGATCAAATGATGCCATAACGTAGGTAGTTCAAAGCCTAGATTGAAGGCACCTATCATGAATAAGTTCAAAGAGTTCTCAAAATAACAAAATGTGTGAAAAAATGTCACAATATTATTAATTCTCTCAAAAGTTCTATTTTATACAATGTGTAATGACCTATTTATAGCTTAGAAGTAACCCTTATAATGACAACTTGAATTTAAGTAACTTCCTAAAGAATAAAAAGAAAGAAACTAAATAAAAGTAAACTATTTTGATCAAATCTTTTTATATTTTAACCAAATCAAATAAATGACGAAAAATTATGTCAAAACATATTTTGACCAAGTCTTTGCTCCTATTAACATCCTCCCTTAGTTTTGGATAGTTTTGGACCTTTTTCCTTTTCCAATTAGGCTTGAATGAGCATAATTAAAGCTCTTTTTGATTCTTCATTCACTTAGACTCTAATTTCTTACTGTAAAATTCTTTGAATTAAGTTATTCAACTTTTTCTTGAATCTTTTAGCTCAAGCGCTCGTCATCAGACCAACTAAAACTTGAATTGGATCATGCGAGTTTCTTGCAGCCTTGATATCCTCATCATCCTTGATATCCTCATCATCACTGTGTTTCCATTTTTTGGGTGTGGTGGTTGTCACAGTTATTGTTATGATCACAATGGGTTTAAGCAGTGAATGGTGCCCATTGTGGATTTATGGGCTTTTTTGCTTTATGAAGGTTTTGCACTAGTGTCATAGGAGATCCATAGTTCTCTCTTAGTTGTAATGGTCCCGATGTAAAAAATGGACTTCTTGTGGGTGTAATGGCCATTTCTCAGCTTTGCAGGAGTGGCTGTTATGCTTCCCATAAGGAATGTAACGGTTGTAATAGCAGTTAATATTGGTTATGTAGTAGCTGATAACACCGCTATGACCTGATTTTTAGCTGAATTCTAATTTTTATAGGAAGTCTATAAGTTATTCAGTGGAGTTTGATGCTGTTGGTTTGTAGGTTGCTTATGAAACTCTGACCAGGGATTGGTTTGGGTCCTTGTCATTGGGAAAGGATAGTGATTCCATGGGTACTGGAGAGCTTATATGAGAAAAAGTTTATAGATGAAGTTGTTGGAAATTTGAAATCAAATTGTCTTCTGTTCAAAGCAGTAAATATATATATCTCTTGATCCAGAGCTTCAGTTGAGAAGTCCCAAAAGTGAGATTGACCCTTGATGTGTTGATCTGGGGACAGGTCAATGATGCGTATCAGTTATAATAATAGATATTTTTATTTTGGATAAATTGTTAGTCTTTGTGCTCATGTCTTCCCTGGCTACTAATGTTGTCCCAGTCCTCGGGGGCCATTTTTAGGAGCGCAGGAGTTTGTGATTGGTTTAAATGAGAAGAAGTCAGAAAATAGTTCTTTCCTAAAGAACTCAGACTAGAATGGGTTGAACCGGGAGCTTACATTCACTGAGCAACATGTGACATTGGCTCTCTTTCTCGCTCACTTGTCTTGCTTGTATCAATCTTGTTGGAGTTGGACTCTAGAAAGTAAAATATTTTTGGTTGCCAAATCTTATTTGCAAAGCTTGCTTAGTTTTGTAATGTTCTTTGAGTTGGAGAAAGGGCAATCTGATTCAATCGGTGGAGTGCGATGTTCAAAATATAGCCTTGCAGAGTTCAGAATATTTTTTTTGCCAACCATTTCTGTCATAATTTCATCACTCTGATATATGCTTAGCCATGTTGTTTCAAACATATTTGAAATTTGGTTGATTTTGCAGTATGGGTGTTTGCCAAATTTCGGAACGATTAGATGGGAAACAACAAATTATGATCATTTTCTATTTGATTTGACTCCTTTGGCAGGGTACTGTGCATATCTTGATGCAGAGAATGCAATGGACCCTTTGCTTGTGACTTCGATTGGTGTAAACACTGATAAACTTCTTATAGCACCTCCAGATTCTGCTGAGAATCTGCTCAACAAAGAGTGGGTCAGTAGATGTTATCGTGGTGGATAGTGTGAGTGATAATTATTGGTACATTCTTACTGGAATCATTATTGCTATTTTTATTCATTTACTAAAATTGATTACTTGCAATGGCAAAATGTATAGCTGGTCTAATTCTGCATTGCACGATATCATCTTACGATTGCACATTTGTCTTGAGGTGTGGTAGTAAACATGTTTATTAGTAGGATTTTACATGTCTAGCTGTTATTGTGAGTAAAAAGGGTTGATCCTTTATTATCCAACAATTTAGTTATATTCATGCAGGAGAGAGGCTTGAGGCTCAACCAGTAGGAAAATTAAACACATCACGCGTGCAGCCTCAGCTGCGTCTTCCATCGTTATCATAAAAATGTTTACAATATTACAGTGATGTCTTAGTTGAGATGCTGCCACCAACCCAACAAGCTCCACTGCAATATATGTTACCGTGATATTGTTGAGTGGATCACGTATTTGTAGTCTTTACCTGTTACTTGAGGCTTGAGGCTTGACATATTTAATTTCATATGCTTGCTTGTAAATGTCTTGGTGCTGGTTAAGACATTGGAATGCTCATTCACGCCTCAAAATTAATTTTGATTTTCCTCATGGTATTGAGATTAATAATCCTTTAATTTTTTTTAATATATTTTTCCAGGTTGCTGTTCTTGTTCCTCAGTGAGATGGGACCAAAGGCGATGTGCAATCACCAATAATGACCCAAGCTTTGTGAAAAATTCATTATTTCTTATTTCAGTCTGGGACTCTCATCATTTGTAAATCAGTTCCAAAGCTTAATAACTTACATATTTTTCTTGATACTTCCCATTTTGCAATCCACTTGGTAATCTGCATGGACAAAATGCGTCAACTATCTATTAGCATTTAAAAAAAAAAAATTCAGGTCAGGTCAAATGTCAAATCGGGTCAAAGCTCTAACTATGGGGAGGTAACATGTGGAGGAAATGCATTGAAATTTTATGCAGCTGCACGGATCAGATTAATAAGAAAGGGGTTGCTTAGGACTAGTGACATGGTAAGTACTTTGAAACAAGATTCTTGACACTGATGCGCTATATAGATGAATTTTTCACTGATTTGGACTTATGCTTTAGATTTTAGAAATAGATTCAGGTTTTAATGTTTATGAATAATAAGTGATAGCTTTTCTCAGGTACCTAGAAACACAAACAATTAAGAAGACATTTGTTAAAAGTTTGTATCAAACTTCTTTTCATATGGAAATATATTTATTAAACTTACAATACAGCTTCCATGGCACATTCTTTTTGCTAATATGTTAAGAGCAATGTTTCCAAGGATCTTGATTTGTTGTGGTACAATGCATGGGTAAGAAAATGTGGTACGAGAATGTCCCCAATACATGGTACATGGAGCGTAGGCTTTGTTAAATATATATATACTACTGTTTTTAGTGTGTTTGTTTTTTTTGGGGGGGTACTTATGCATCCATTTTAGAGCCAATGAGATTATAATTGTACTAGAGAGTCCATTGCTACAATGTAGATCATCTTTTATTTACAAAATTTATCATTTTTTGTGCCAAATGTACTTACCTTTTGGGCCACTATTATTATGTTTTCACCAAGTCAACTCTCTGTTTTGCCTCGTAAACTATATACCATATTTTGAATCTACAAGATAACTGAAAAGTACCATTACTTTAATGTGAGTACAGTTAGATCAATGCAATGCATCTTGTTTTCATAGGGACATGTTTCAATGAGCCATTACTTTATAGTTCAAAATTCTTTGGTAATCAGGATTATCGTTTTCCTAATATCCTTGTTATCTTCATCATGTTTTTGACACTTATTAACTCCATTTCTTTTCTTCTTTCTTATGCACTAAATGGTCTCATTGATGCCTCTCTCTAGGTAATGGGTCTTGGAGTTTGTGGGCAAGTGGTGAAAAACAAATTGGTACCTTCAATGAAAAATGCTGAACTTGCAATAAGATTTTGCAGTGGTATATCTCTTGAATCTGAGGTTTTTGATATTGCTTGTGAACATGGGATAATTATGGAAGATGGAAGCAACCACTTTATAGAAGGGGAAGCCTTTAGTGAGGAAGCCGAGTGGCATCTAGCTGAAAATTTTGAGGTTTTAGAGAAGATTCTGAAAACTTTGAGAAGTGAACTGTTTCATAGAAGATTTCTAGAGATCCTGAATAAGTTATTCAGATGAGTGTTTGGTGTGCGAGCTACATGCCAAGAGAAATGGCCCTTGAGGTCAGCTCATGGGGGGCATTCGCCATTCCATCATGGCATCTCTCCTATTCCTCAGATGGCTTGTAGTTCACATAGTGGTGGCTGGGCATCTCTCGTCTGGCTGTATTCTATTAACCAACAACGATCCTTTCATTTACATGGATGAACAAATGGAGCACCTTTGGTGATAGGGCATAAATTAGTGTAATATTTACAATTGATTTTGTTTTATTTTTAAATAAATATTGCACTAATTAGTATATTTTATTATATTTTATGTGCTAGGAATAATGGAGGAGTCATGAAGAAAAAAGGAAGGAAAAGAAGACAAATTTGGAAGCATTGAAGATTTGCAAATATTCCTAAATATTTGGGAATAAGAATTTTGAAAAATTCTAAACTCTTGTAATTTATCATTTAGTAGTTACCTAAAATTTAGGAGAGTTCTCTCTCTAAAAATTAGGTTAACTACTCCTATATATAGAGAGTTATGAAAGCAAAAGGAGAGCCGAAGAAGGGGGCAGCCGCCCCTTCACCCTCTTTCCACCATTTTTTTCACGTCCTATAGCTTCTAAAGGTCACATTCTTCATTGTCCAGCAACTTTTCAACATTAATGAAATAGTTTTGTGAGTTTTATTTTTTCCTCCTCTTATGTTTTCTCTTTAATTTTATTTTCTAGTTGAAGGTTAGTTGAAACTTTGATTCATGATATTGTGAGATCTAAATGTGTTTATTCATTCATCAATCATAGATATTTATTTAATTCTCGTACTTCATGGATCATGATTTTCTAGGGTTTATTGAATAGATGACCAATGTTTAATAGACCTAGATTAATCTACAACTAATTAAAACGGCAAATCCGTAATTGTTTGTTAGTTTTAATGAAGTGGTAATTGGCATTCATGTCATGGGAATGACATTCGTGTCATGGGATTAAATAATCTAATTTAAATGAACCCGATGTGTGTTTGTTAATTAGAATTGGGTCTCTCTAAATTTTAATGCTGTTGAGACTTTCAATCCTAAGAGTTTCTCTAGGGTTGACTCTCGATTAGGGAAATAATTAACGAGCGTCTCTTAATTATCGACGAAGTAAGGAGAGATTGGTCGTTGGGCGATTGTCGGCGACTATAACCAATTTATTTATGCATTGTTGAATTTTTCTTGAATCAATGATCAATCGATTGAATCAAAGTGGAAACGAACCCTTCAACTAGGTCAATTTATCTTGATTTTTATTCATTTAAATTTTGCCCGATTTTATTTTGTCGTTTTGCTGTTTCGATTTTAATTTTTCGTTTATTTAGATTTAGAAGTTAATTTAGTCAACTCAAAACCCCCCAAATTTTATTTTGATTTTTATTTTCCTTAAAAGAAATAAATCCACCGTTCCCTGTGGATTCGACCCTGCTTACCCTAGACTCGTCTTTCGTAAAGTAGGTAATTTATTTTTTGTTGTTTGACACACACCATTTGGTCATAGGAAAATGTACAAATGGAGCACCCGATGTGTTCAATATATGTGCTGATGGCAAAAGGCCAATTTCAAGGCCCTAGTTTGAGGATATATAACTCAGCTAGAAACTGCTACAGAGATCGGTTCCAAAGTCTGGGGAAAACATTGAGACTGTTTGTCACACAATTTCCTCATGGTCTTGAGATTAATAATGCTTTAATTTTTTTTTAATATATTTTACCGGGTTGCTGCTCCTGTTCCTCGCTGAGAACTTGACAATGTGACGTGGGTGACCAAAGGCAATGTGCAATTACAGTCTGGGACTCACCATTTTAGTAAATCAGGTCTAAAAATAGTGATTGAAAAACACCTTTTTACATGCTATTATTATGATATATATTAAAATAATTGATTTTGATACGTGTAAAATATATTTGCCGAGCGAAAAAAACATGGTCAATACTCAATCGAACACCCGAGACACTCTAATTCAAGAATCAGCTAATTTGGAGAATTCTTTAATCTTTATTCCTCACACTCATTGCAATATATATATATATATATATATATATATATATATATATATATATATATATATATATATATATATATATATATATATATATATATATCTAACCTCACATCTTTTTTTTTTTTTAATTTTGAAAATTGATTTTGGTTGTCAAATATGCTTTACATATTGAAAGCATAGTTGTAATTTGATCAACTTAAATTCAACTAAAAGTTTTAGTTTTAGTTGATTACTTTTTAATTTTACCTTTTGTTATTTCTCTAAATGTTCAAATTAAATACAGAACAAAATTGATTTTACAAAGAAAAATTTAGTAATTAATGTTATTTGTTTTTTCAAATTATGGTTATTTATTTTTAAAAATTTTTTATGTAATAATTTAAAAAAAAATTGGAGTAAAATAAGGAGAATATTATAAAAAATATTTGATGTAAAATAAGGGGTGTAATTTTGTAAGTGTATGATCACAGAGTTTTAAAAGTTAAAAGCCGGACATGGTTAAAAGTTAAGAGAGAGTAACTTCTCTCTCTCTCTCTCTCTCTCTCTCAAATGCTATTTTATAATTATTAACAAAGAAAACAGTGTTTTATGGTGATTTAAAATGTATCATTTTCATTTTCATTCTTTATTTTTTGTTAATAGTCAAAAAGCTAACTCCAAATTCATAAAACAAAACCGATGAGTCATTCATGTTAGAAGTTTCATGAAAATTAATAAGTGGTTGTTGATAATTATAGAATATTTCATAAAATAATAAGAAGTTTTATTTATTTATCATTGTTCAGTAATAAGAAAAGTATTTGTGGTCCGAGAATAACAATAATATTTTGGAGAATATTATTTTTTATACAAATTATTTTTTATTTGCAATAAGGGATTTTTTATGATTCCTACAGTTGTTAATATATATAGAATTGTAATTATCAAATTTTCCTCCAATGATGATTCAAAAGCAATAAACCCTAGAAATCCCTTCATTTGGAAAGAGTTTGGTTTTTTTATTTTTTATTTAATAAGTCATTGATATTCGATAATCATATTGAATCCAATTGAATCCGATTTGAGTCAGATTGGCTCTAAAGAAGCAAAGTTCTCCTAGTAACTCTTTTCTTCATACACAAGACATGAACTCAAAATCTTACTTATGGGGTACAGTGTCTAGGCGTTGAACTAATTAGACATAGGTAATACACGACCCACTTCGAACTAGACTTGTGCATGCTTGTGCTGACATTGCTTGTTTGACACCTCTACATAGCCGAGCGCCTCTCCAAAGAAATCATAATTTTAAGTATATATATATTAAATAAAATGAAAATTTTCTAGTAGGTCAATGTTTTCGAAAATTCTATTAGCCCACACAACATTTTTCTAATATTTGATTAGTTCACATCTTCTAAAAGGATACATTATAGCTTCACAAAATTTTAAAATTCTTGTTTCAACCCTCTAATATATATATTAAAAGAAAAATTACTTTCGCCCCTCCAGAATACATATTTGTGATAGTTGGCAACAAAGATAACACAATTATAGTAGAAATTTGCCATACAAAAATACATAGGTATTCAATTCTGTTGTTCCTAAATAATTTTATTCTTTATTTTTTGTTAAGTGTCCAAATGTTAATTTTTGATTTATAAAATCGAATCCATGAGTCATTATGTTTGAGGTTTCGTAGAAATTAATGAATGATTATCGATAATTATAGAATATTATATTAAATAATAAGAAATTTTATTTATTTATCAAAGAATTAATGCTTAACAACCACGTATGGTATTAATGGCAAAGAAATAGACCTAAGGAAAAAGAAAAAATAATTTTGACGTGACATGACATAGGAACTGAATTTTTATGATAAGATATGTAAAATGAATAGCGGACATTACGACATATGAAATGACAAAATATGAATGCAAAGACTAACATGACATTACTTCTCTGTCCTACTTCATCAAACTCACTCTCTCCTTTCACATTTATCATTTATTTATTTTCTTTCTTTCTTTCTTTCTTTCCTCGTTTCTTTTGCATGTGCAAATTAGACATTGTAGACATGTCCCCTCAAAATTCATGATAAGATTTCATGTAAATATCTCTTATTTGCAGCATGTGAGATGATGTGCAAAGGGTTTTGGAACAAATGGGAGCCGTTAGATTGGCAGAGGTGTTTGCATGACTTGATTACAGAATTTTTTTTTAAGACTTTTACTTCATATCATTTATTTATATGGTAGGTGCTCTTATGTTAGTCTTTTCTTTTTTTTTTTTATCCATCATTATCCAAAAATTCGATTAATTTGGTTTAAACAGCTGTAGGACCCAATTTAAGATCAAACTTTCTCGGGGCCTGTTTTCCGATTAATTTGGATCGATCTTATATAATCAAAAAAAAGATCTTTTCTATACAAAAAAAATTAAAATTTTTAAAATATTATTTTTAAATAAAAGGGTAACAAGAATTATTAGCATTAATGGTTCTTCTATTTTAAACATTAACATAAAGATTTTCATAAAAGTAATCTATTTTAAATAAAAAATTACTATTAATCTAATTTAAATAATTAAAAATTTTAATTTCAATTTGTATATAACATTTATTTCTGGATAAAAGTCTTAACAAATTGTGATCGATTTGTCAAATCTCCTTCCTAATAGCTGAGCGGGGTTTGGAACTACAAGATGGCTTGTAGTTCACATAGTGGTGGTTGGTCATCTTTGGCCTGGGTGTATTCTATTAACCAACAACTATCTTTCATTTTCTTCCTTCAATAAATTCTTGTCACGTCCTCTTCCACAAAACAAAGGATTAAGAGAAGGGCTAGCATTCAATTTTGGGTCGGGACGTCCCTACGTACGTTAAGAAATTAACATGTTCAAGTAACAACTCACAACTTTTCCTTAATAACCATTGTACAATGTTTGAAACAAGCACAACAAAGCAATCAAAGAGGGAAATAAAAAGACGTCCTCGAGGACAATTCAATTTTGGGTCAGGACATCCCTACGTTAAGAAATTAACATGCTCAACTAACAACTCACAACTTTTCCTTAATAACCATTGTACGATGTTTGAAACAAGCACAACAAAGCAATCAAAGAGGGAAATAAAAAGACGTCCTCGAGGACAATTCAATTTTGGGTCAGGACATCCCTACGTTAAGAAATTAACATGCTCAACTAACAACTCACAACTTTTCCTTAATAACCATTGTACGATGTTTGAAACAAACACAACAAAGCAATCAAAGAGGGAAATAAAAAGACGTCCTCGAGGACACTCAAGCGGTAAAGCCTTTCTATTTTTATCATTTTTTATTCAATCCCATTTGATTATATCTCATTATATCAAAAAAAAAGAAAAAAGAAAAAAGAAAGACCATACTACTATCTATAGTTTGGAATTTAATTATCTATGTGCATAATTTGTGATTTATTGTACATATATATATGATGAGTGTTTAATAGTATATACAGATTTTATTAAAAGTGATTAAGATTTCTATCTTATTATTTTTTTCCTTTAAAAAAAATTATATGATGAATCACATTTGTAGCTCTAGTGAATAAATAAAGTAATTGAGATTTTTTTTTTTCTCAGTTGGGGTATATTCCTTTTGTTTGTAGCCCTGGTGAACGGTTGAGAAGATGGTTCACTCAAATGTATGAAAAGTCCTGTTTCGGCAAGTAGTTCTTTCTCTCTGTATAGAATTAGGAGATGCATTGCATCTTCTTACTCAGCCATCTCCATCTCTCATTTCGTTTTCAACCTTTGGGGAAATAATAATAATAATAAAAAGATATGTTGGTTGAGATTTTTTCTCTTCCATGGGCGGAACCGGAACTACAGTGTGGGGGGCAATGGGGCCAATTGTCCCTATTGAAATTTTTGAACCTTTGTTTTGTTTTTTCTCTCTCTTTTTCCCCCCTTCCACCCCCAACCAAATTTCAAAATTTAAAGTAAAACTCCTCATCTTGCCCAAGTAAAATTTACATTAGTGATTGAAAAGGAAAAATAGTGATTGAAAAACACTTTTTTACATGCTATTATTAAGATATATATTAAAATAATTAATTGTGATACATGTAAAAATATATTTGCGAAGTGAATAAAACATGGTCAATACTCAATTGAACACTCGAGACACTCTAATTCAAAAATCAGCTAATTTGGAGAATTCTTTTCTCTTTATTCCTCACACTTATTGCAATAAATAAATAAATAAATAAATAAATAAATCAATCTAACCTCTTTTTTAATTTTAAAAATTGATTTTGGTAGTCAAATATGCTTTACATATTGAAAGCTAAGTTTTAGTTTTATCAACTTAAATTCAATTAAAAGTTTTAGTTTTTTTTGTTTTTTTTTTTTTTTTATTTTATCCTTTTTTTTTTTTCTATGTATTTTATTTAAATATAAAAAAAATTTAATTATAAATTTTTAGAATTTTTTTTTTTTTTTTTTTTTTTAATTTAAAAAATTTATTTTTATCTTGCCCAAGTAAAATTTACAAAAAGTGTGATGCTAAATTTCAATTTTGAATTTGAACACCCAAAAAAGGGGAAAAAATCAGGAGGCAAAAGAGGTGCATAATTTAAATTCAAAAAATTAAAGCATTTAGTTGAAATTCGGAATTACCCCCTTGTAATTTTAAGAAAAGGAAAATTTGTTTTACATGTTATTATTATGATTTATATTAAAATAATTGATTTTGATACATGTAAAAATATATTACATGATCAATACTCAATCAAATACTCGAGACACTCTAATTCAGAAATCAGCTAATTTGGAGAATTCTTTACTCTTTATTCCTCACACTCACTGCATAAAATAAATAAATAAATAAATAAAAATATCTAAACTGATCACCTCTTCTTTTTTAATTTTAAAAATTGATTTTGGTAGTCAAATTTGCTTTACATATTAAAAGCTTAGTTTTAGTTTTATCAATAATGCCAACTTAAAGCTTAGTTTTAGTTTTAACAACTTAAATTCAACTGAAAGTTTTAGTTGTAGTTGGTTATTATTATTATTATATTTTTAATTTTACCTTTTGTTATTTCTATAAATTTCACTGTAAATATATAACAAAATTGGTTTTTCAAAGAAAAATTTAGAGATTAATGTTACTTTTTTTTTTCAAACATAGCTATTTTTTAATAATTAAAAAAAAAATTTTGAAGCAGAACAAGGAGAATATTTTAAAAAATAATCGATGTAGAATGAAGAGTGTAATTTGTAACTGTATGATCACAGAAAAGTTAAAAGAAAGTAACTTATTGCCTGATATGCCGGTGAGAAGGACACGTTTCCCCCTCATCACCCCCCTTTTTTTTTCAATGGATATATAGATTTTATTTAATTAATCTAATTTAAATATTATGAAACCTATTAAAAATTTAGTTCTTTCAATTTTTTTTTTATTCCAAAAGTTCAAAATCAAAATTTTTGATTCAAAAATAAAATATCCAATCACTCAATTTAAAAAATTTTGATCCCCTCTATCTTAACAAAAGAACAGTGTTTAACGATGATTTAAAATGTATTATTTTCATTTTCATTCTTTATTTTTTGTTAATTGTGAAATGTTAACTCCTGATTCATAAAACATATGAGCCATTGTGTTTGAAATTATAGAAATTAATGAATGGTTTTTGATAATTATAAAATATTACATTAAATAACAAGAAATTTTATTTATTTATCAAAAAGTACTTAATAACCACTGTTGTATTAATGGTAAAAAAAAAAAAAAATAGTAGCTAAGGAAAAAAAAAAGATTTTGACTTGACATGACATATGAACTACGTTTGTACATTTTGACATGATATGATGTGCAAAATAAATTGTTGATATAATATATTTTTGAAAAGATTAATAGTAGGTCAGCAAAATATGAATGCAATTACTAACATAACATTGATTTTTTCGATGTCCTTTCGCTAATTTGTTTCCTTCTCTGTCCTACTTCATTTAACTCTCTCAACTTTCACATTTATCATTTTCTTTCTTTCTTTTTCTCTTTCTTCTGCATTTGAAAATTTCATTGTAAGTTTTCATGTAAATCTCTCTTGCAACAGGGTTTTGGAACAAATGGGTGCCGGTAGATTGGCAGAAGAGTTTGCATGATTTGATTAAAGAAATTTTTTTTAGACTTTTACTTCATACCATTTATTTATAAATTTCATTTTGTTGATTACGCTTTTTCACTTTACACATTCGTCTCTCTCTCTCTCTCTCTGATTTTTCCTTTTCTATTTTTTTCTGACTTTTTTGTTCCTTTCAATGGAAGAATCTCAGACTTTCTATCTGAACAGAAGATGGTTGTATTATATGAGTTTCTTTGTGATTTTGATTCACTATAATATCCCCCCGCAAAAAAAAAGTTGAAGAATCAAAATTAAAGAAAAGGGAATAAAAAAGTAAAATAGAAAAAATTCAAGAATAGAAAATGTACGTGATTACAAAATTAAAGCCTAAATCCCGAGGGGAAACATTTCTAATTTGGCTTGATGGATTTCTAAATAAATCTGAATAATTAAAATGGGTAAGATCAGAACTCAAATCTCAACCAAATCAGTTGATTGAAGCTGTGAAGGACGAGTTTATTTCTTAACTTTGAATTTGGACAATTTTTAAAATTATCAAATTGTGAAAATGAGTGGAGTATATTTTTTTCAAATAAAGGAATTGCCAACCGATTACGAATGGCTAAGATTAAGAACAAATTTTACAAACTAAGCTACAAAATAACAACAAACGAATTGTCAAGTAATTTGTATTATCTACTAGGTTTTTCTTTCTTTTTCTCTTAGTCTTAAACTAATTTTAATCTCTCTTTGTAAATATATTCATCCTCAAACCGCAAGGAAAGAAGTTGCTACAGACAGGACAAGAGCATGGTTGGTACATGTATGAGAGAAGGTGTTCGCTGGTGTAGCTTAATAATTAAACGGATCAAAATATAATTTAAAGGGTAAATGCTCTTAATTCAATGTGTGTTGTATGAGCTTTTCATCTTTATTATTATTATTATTATTATTATTATTGTTATTATTATTATTTTAAAAATCGATTTTGGTAGTCAAATATGCTTTACATATTGAAAGCATAGTTGTAATTTGATCAACTTAAATTCAACTAAAAGTTTTAGTTTTAGTTGGTTACATTTTAATTTTACCTTTTGTTATTTCTCTAAATGTTCAAATTAAATACATAACAAAATTGATTTTACAAAGAAAAATTTAGTAATTAATGTTATTTTTTTTTCAAATTATGGTTATTTATTTTTTAAAAATTTTTATGTAATAATTTTTAAAAAAATTGGAGTAAAATAAGGAGAATATTATAAAAAATATTTGATGTAAAATAAGGGGTGTAATTTTGTAAGTGTATGATCACAGAGTTTTAAAAGTTAAAGCCGGACATGGTTAAAAGTTAAGAGAGAGTAACTTCTTTCTCTCTCTCTCTCTCTCTCTCTCTCTCTCAAATGCTATTTTATAATTATTAACAAAGAAAAAAGTGTTTTATGGTGATTTAAAATGTGTCATTTTCATTTTCATTCTTTATCTTTTGTTAATAGTCAAAATGCTAACTCCAAATTCATAAAACAAAACCGATGAGTCATTTATGTTAGAAGTTTCATGAAAATTAATGAGTGGTTGTTGATAATTATAGAATATTTCATAAAATAATAAGAGGTTTTATTTATTTATCATTGTTCAGTAATAAGAAAAGTATTTGTGGTCCGAGAATAACAATAATATTTTGGAGAATATTATTTTTTTATACAAATTATTTTTTATTTGCAATAAGGGATTTTTTATGATTCCTACAGTTGTTAATATATATAGAATTGTAATTATCAAATTTTCCTCCAATGATGATTCAAAAGCAATAAACCCTAGAAATCCCTTCATTTGGAAAGAGTTTGGTTTTTTTATTTTTTATTTAATAAGTCATTGATATTCGATAATCATATTGAATCCAATTGAATCCGATTTGAGTCAGATTGGCTCTAAAGAAGCAAAGTTCTCCTAGTAACTCTTTTCTTCATACACAAGACATGAACTCAAAATCTTACTTATGGGGTACAGTGTCTAGGCGTTGAACTAATTAGACATAGGTAATACACGACCCACTTCGAACTAGACTTGTGCATGCTTGTGCTGACATTGCTTGTTTGACACCTCTACATAGCCGAGCGCCTCTCCAAAGACATCATAATTTTAAGTATATATATGTTAAATAAAATGAAAATTTTCTAGTAGGTCAATGTTTTCGAAAATTCTATTAGCCCACACAACATTTTTCTAATATTTGATTAGTTCACATCTTCTAAAAGAATACCTTATAGCTTCACAAAATTTTAAAATTCTTGTTTCAACCCTCTAATATATATATTAAAAGAAAAATTACTTTAGCCCCTTCAGAATACATATTTGTGATAGTTGGCAACAAAGATAACACAATTATAGTAGAAATTTGCCATACAAAAATACATAGGTATTCAATTTTGTTGTTCCTAAATAATTTTATTCTTTATTTTTTGTTAAGTGTCCAAATGTTAATTTTTGATATATAAAATCGAATCCATGAGTCATTATGTTTGAGGTTTCGTAGAAATTAATGAATGATTATCGATAATTATAGAATATTATATTAAATAATAAGAAATTTTATTTATTTATCAAAGAATTAATGCTTAACAACCACATATGGTATTAATGGCAAAGAAGATGTGGTACGTTGTTTGAAATTAACAACCACATGTGGTATTCTTCAATTTTGGGTCAGACGTCCCTACGTTAAGAAATTAACATGCTCAACTAACAACTCACAACTTTTCCTTAATAACCATTGTATGATGTTTGAAACAAGCACAACAAAGCAATCAAAGAGGGAAATAAAAAGACGTCCTCGAGGACAATTCAATTTTGGGTCAGACGTCCCTACGTTAAGAAATTAACATGCTCAACTAACAACTCACAACTTTTCCTTAATAACCATTGATGACCAATGACCAATGACCGATCGAGAAAGAAAATAAAAATCGGAAATGAGTATCGAACCGTAAATGAAAATATATTATACCGCACAATCAAAAGTGATTAAGAAAGTTTCACATTATCGACGGTGTATATTATCGATTATAGATGTACAATATTGATCAAGTAACAAAATAATCATTAAAAAATTTATGGATATATCATAATAAAAATAAAATAAAAAAAATGAAAATTCAATTTTGGATATCTCCGACAATCAACCCATCAAGTTTCATAACATACCAATGGTGAAATTGTTTCATTACCAAACGGGTAAGATAAATGATAGAGTAAGCTATCGATGAGAAAATATTTGAACACGAAATATACCGACAGGTATATAAAATGAGGGATTATAAATTCTACCTTCCACTGTTCACCAAGAAATCTCACAATTTCAATATCGACGGTTTCTCACAATACCGACGGAAGCTCCAATACTAACCGTGGCTAGATGACGAACAAGAATTTATAAACTTATTACCGACAGAGAAATAGTGTATCGATAGACTATAAATTTTCATGTTACGACTATGAGATAATACTGATGAGTATCTCATAATTATTGATCGACAGATGATTACTATCGACTATCGACTGGGAAATCAAAAATTTGAGGGACTATTCACTGAACTTAAATGTCCACTGAACACTAAATTTCCTCCCGAGTATCGAACAGTTAAAATCCATCAAGTACCGATTGTCAAACACTCAAATAACCGATAGCTCTAGGGATCAGACTCCAATTTTGGAATATTACTTGAAAAAAATACTATAAAAAAAACTAAAAAAATACAAAGAATTCTTAACAACCACATGTAGTATTAATGGCAAAGAAAATTGTACCTAAGAATTTTTTTTTTTTAAAAAGAAAGAAAAACTTGGAATAACACGTCTACACAAAAAATTGGAATACTACATGTGTTGTTTGAGATTTCTTTTCTCTTCCACCGGCTGAACCGGAACGACAGTGTGGGGGCAATGAGGCCAACTGCCCGTATTCAAATTTTTGAACCTTTTGGGTGTGTTCCTTTATTTTTTATTTTTTTACTTTTTACGAAATTTCAAAATTTTAAGTAAAACTACTTATCTTGCCCAAGTAAAATTTACAAAAAGTCTGATGTTAAATGATGTTAAATTTTAATTTTGAATTTGAACTCACACCCGAAAAAAAAAATAAAAAGAAAAAAAATCAGGAGGCAAAAGAAGTCCATAATTTAAATTCAAAAAGCTAAAGCATTTAGTTGAAATTCAGAGTTACCCCTTGTAATTTTAAGAAAAGGAAAAATTGTGATTGAAAAACACTTTTTTACATGTTATTATTATGATTTACATTAAATTAATTGATTTTGATTCATGTAAAAATATATTTGTCAAGTAAAAGAAGAAAAAAAAATGGTCAATACTCAATGTAAAACTCGAGACACTCTATTTCAAAAATCAGCTAATTTGGAGAATTCTTTACTCTTTATTCCTCACACTCACTGCAAAAATATTTAACTTCACCTCTTCTTTTCTAATTTTAAAAATTGATTTTGGTAGTCAAAAATACTTTACATATTGAATGCTTAGTTTTAGTTTTATCAATAATACCAACTTAAATTCAACTAAAGTTTCAGTTTTAGTTGGTTATTATGTTTTTAATTTTACCTTTTATTATTTCTCTAAATGTTCAATTTAAATATATAACCAAATTGATTTTTCAAAGAAAAATTTAGTAATTAATGTTACTTTTTTTTTTTTTTCAAATTATGGTTATTTAACTTTTAGTTTTAAAAATTTTATGTAATAATTTAAAAAATTTTTTGAAGTAAAATAAGAAGAATATTTTAAAAAATATTTGATGTAAAATAAAGGGAGTAATTTGTAAGTATATGATCAAAGAGTTTTAAAAGTTAAAAGGCCGACGTAATTAAAAGTTAAAAGAGAGTAACTTCATCGGTAATATGACCGGTGTTTACTATTCGGTGAATCTATTTATTCGTCCGATCTAAATTAAATTTGGGTTATTCGGTTCGGATCTGGTGAATGGTTTCGCCGATTAAAAATTTGGGTGAATGGTTTGGGTATAAAAATGAAGATTTTTATTCGGGTCCGTCCGAAACCCGAATAACATATTTTCACATAATATTTCATATCCAATCCGATTAAAATCTAAACCATTTAACCCAAATAATTAAAGGAATTTTTCATGTTATGTAGTTATTCACGTAAATGAAACCCGAATAACCCAAATCGAATAATCCGAATTTAATTCGATAAATTGGTTCGGATTTTATTTTATTCGATTCGATTTTCGGTTGGATTGAATACTCCCCAAAATCTGAATAACTCGAAACGAATAACCCAGAAACCCATTACCCTGCTCGAATAAACACCCCTAAAAATATGACAATGACAAGGACAAGTTTCCTCGTCATTTTCCTTTCTCTCGCAAATGCTATTTTATAATTATTAACAAAGGAAACAGTGTTTTGTGGTGATTTAAAATGTACCATTTTTATTTTTATTCTTTATTTTTTTTCTATCAATCGTTGAAATATTAATTTCTGATTCATAAAACAGCACCCATGAGTCATTATATTTGAAGTTTCATGAAAATGAATGAGTAATTGTTGGTGATTATAGAATATTACATTAAATAACAAGAATGCTTAACAACCACATCCAGTATTAATAGCAAAGAAAATAATACCTAAGAAAAAGAAAAAATGATTTTGACATGACATGACATATAAACTAAATTTGTATATTTTGACTTGATATGGCTCCCTCGGTGCATAATATACTTCCCAACACGTTTTGACATGATATGGTATGTAAAATGAATTGTTGCCATAATATATATCATGTTTGCTATTCTGAAAATACTAATACTACGTTAGCAAAATATGAAAGCAATTACTAACATGACATTAATTTCTCCATGTCTCTACACAACTTTGTTTCCTTCTCAGTCCTACTTCATTTAACTCGCTCTATGCTTTCACATTTATCATTTTCTTTCTTTCTTTCTTTTTTTTTTTTGCATGTGAAAATTAAACATTTCAGACATTTCTCTTGCAGCAGGGTTTTGGAACAAATGGGAGCCGGTAGATTGGCAGAGGAGTTTGCATGACTCGATTACAGAAATTTGTTTTAGACTTTTACTTCATATCATTTATTTATATGGTAGGTGCTCTTGTGTGCATCTACTTTGTAATAAATTTCCTTTTGTTGATTACGCTTTTTTACTTCACACATTCCTTTTTCTTAGAACCCACGATGTGGGAGTTTTGGCACTGGGTACACCCTTTATTCCTCTCTCTCCATGTGATTTTTTCTTTTTTATTTTTTTAATTTTTTAACTTTTTGTTCCTTTCAAAGGAAGACTCTCAAACTCTCTATTTGAATGGAAGATGGTTGTATTATATGAGTTTTTTTTGTGCTTTGATTTTGATTCATTATATTATCCCTCAAAACAAGGTGAATAATCAAAACTTTAAAAAAAGAAACAAAAATTAATTAAAAAAAATCCAAGAATAGAAAATGTATGTGATTACAAAATTAGAGCCTAAATCGAAGGTGAAGGAGGGGAAATATTTCTATTTACTGGATTTCTAAATAAATCTTAATAATTAAAGCTGATGAGATCAGAATACAAATCTCAACTAAATCAGTTAGTTGAAGATGTTGAAGTTGAGTTTATTTCTTTGCAATTGACCTCGAATTTGGACAATTTTTAAAACGATCATTGGTGAAAACGTATGGGATATATTTCAAATAAAGGTTCTTCCAATAAATTGAGATCGCCTAAGATTAATGAAATTTATCTAGTTAATGTTTCTCAAAATTGTATTAGCCCGCACAACATTTTTCTAATATTTGATCGGTTCACATCTTCCAAAAGAAAGCAGCTTGTCCATATTGGCCGTTGTAGCAATGGTCGAAACAAGCACGACAAAACAATCAAAGCAGAAAAAAGGAAGACGAGACTACCATATATCGCTTTGGCATTTGATTATCTCAGATGAGTGACTTACGAGTTATTGTGCATATATGATGAGTTTAATAGTATATACTGACTTTGTTAAAAATGATTGAGATTTCTACCTTATTATATTTTTATATATATATAAAAAATATATATATGATGAGTCACATGTACTGTCTAAAAATCTGAAGTGGGTGAGGTCCGATTTTTTCAGTGGATCATCAATCTGAATTCATCGTGTCACGGTAACAATATTGACACAAGTTGCAAGCGTTAGATGGAGTGAAATTGGTCTTCTTTAAGGTGAAAATGATTTTTACAAATTTTAAAATCAAAGTTCTTCTTAGACAAGGGTTTGGACCATATTTCGGGATAAACTCTTAACAAACTGTCGTCGGTCCATTTCTCAAACCTTCTTCCTAATCCTGACCTGAGCTAAGCCCTGTCAGGAATAGTGGCAGCCCAATGTAATTAACGATGCCGTTGAAGGGCAAAATTAAAGGCTTCCTCCTATAAAAGGGGACATTCGAGAGCTGCATGGAGCACCAATTCAGCTACACCACATCTCCATCCTGTACTTGCATCATTCCTTCAATAATCCAATTCCTCCAATGGGTTCCCCCGATTTATCAGGTCAGTCTTGTACCCATCAGAATTGCATCTCTACTAATGTTTCTCTCTTCAAGTGAATCTCATGATATATACATTTATACTAATATCAATTCCAATGTGCATATACATACACATCCTCAAAATGTTTCAATTCTATTAAATTATTTGTCACAGTATTTTTTTTCTCTAAGAAATATCATATTTTAGAATTAATTTTTATTTTAAAGTTGATGTGACACGGTAAAATTATGTAATTATGCTATATTCCAAACTAAAATAGACCACTCAACCAGCATAATAATATTTCTTTGTCTTATTTTTTATTTTCTATTAACATTATTGATTTCTACGTTGTAATATAGTTGTGAATTACTTAATAACCATTTATATAAATGAGGAGTTGTTAATAATAAATGTGTGTGTGTGTTTTTAGTTATTAGTTTAAATTTTTAGTTGAGATGGACTCCTAATAAAAAATTGATAATTATATTTAATTTGTATTCCTTTGTTGTTCGATCTCTTTTAGGATTTTTTTTTTCTCCATCAAAAACATTGACAGTTGGTGTTGGGTGCATATGCAGCCGTAGGAGTGTGTTTGGGCAGGAAAAATCATATCCAGAATCCGCCGCCGTATCACGAGGTTGTGCAAATTTGCAAAACCAAGGGATTCAAAGAATTCGGCTGTATGAAGCGGACAGTGGCATGCTGTACGCACTGGCTGGATCGAAAATTGAGGTGATGCTTGGCATCCCAAACGAATGTATCAAAAACCCTTTCAATAAATACAGATTCCGCAGAAAAGTGGGTTACGGACAACATCTACCCTTCGGTTGATTTTAAGTACATTGTGGTGGGCAATGAAATTGATCTTGCAACCGAGGGGAGCGTCCTTCTGAAGGCCATGCAGAACATATTGGAAGCACTCCGCAATCAGGGGCTCCAAATATATGTTACCACTGCAATAGGACCTCAACTGCTTTCTGACCATAGCTTTAACCCTCCCTCGAAAGCGGTTTTCCAGGACAATGTTCTAGGAAGCATGGGAAATATCTTAGAGTTCTTGGACAAGAGTGGATATCCCTTGCTGGTTAACGTGCATCCTTTCAAGCGCTACGTGGCAACGGCCAATCCGGACCTTCAAATTTTGAATTTTGCACTCTTTAATTATTCCAACATCATGATTGTGGACGGTGATCGGGTTTATCATAATCTGTTTGATGCCATGTTCGCCTCCCTTCGTGCCGCGGTTAATAAGGCAAGTAAGGACACTCCTTTCAAGCGGGGACTTGTGATTTCTGAGACTGGTTGGCCCACTGCAGGGTTTGGAACTGCCACCAGTGTTCCAAATGCAATGACATTCAATTGCAAGATCATTGAGAGAATCAAGAAAGACTTAATTTCCACTCCCGTTTACATCCATTCACTCTTTGATGAGAGGTGGAAGAGCACTATTAATGAATGGGACAAGTATTGGGGTCTCCTTGAAACCGATGGCAGATTCAAGTCTTAATGAGCTTGTACTGCTTGCCTCCACAATGAAATATTCTACTGGTGGTGTCGCCGCGTGTCGACCGCGCATCATGTGTGTGTGTGTTTGATTTGCTGAATTTACCTTTCCTTGTTGCTTCGTGTCTCGTGCCGGCGTGTCTCCGAATAAGTGTTCAGCTGTTCTACGTTTCACCTGTTTAGTCGTTTCCATTTCATCAATAATATGCCCTTCATGCATTAAGGGTTCTCTATGTCGGTGTTTGTGTCTTCTTGTTTCATCTTTTTCATCGAATAAAATTAAAGTGTTGTCTGATTTATCTCTCTTCAAATGCTTCATCTTTAGTAGAACTTTAAAAATAAAGATAAATTAAATTTTAACTTAAATATTCAATATTAAATAATTTTTAATATCACCGACTCTCCTATCGAGTACGTGAATAACCGGCCGTGTTATCTCGCATACACGGCATGACCTCCCTATATGTCGGATAGCGCAAGACATTCCAATTTTTTCAATAACTCTTCCAAAAACAATAAATCCATCACACTACAAAAAAAATATCAATTTGTAACAAAATTTACAACAAATTTTTAAGAAAAATTGAGCTCCAAAAGTAATTTCCGATGAATTTTGCAATATTATTAATTCTCTCAAAAGTTCTGTTTTATATAATGTGTAATGGCCTATTTATAGGTTAGAAGTAATCCTTATAATAACAACTTGAATTTAAGCAACTTCCCAAAAAATAAAAAAAGAAAGAAACTAAATAAAAGTAAACTATTTTGATCAAATCCTTTTATATTTTAACCAAATCAAATAAATGACGAAAAATTGTGTCAAAACATATTTTGATCAAGTCTTTGCTCCTATTAACGTCCTCCCTTAGTTTTGGATGGTTTTGGGCCTTTTTCCTCTTCCATTTAGGCTTGAATGAGCATAATTAAAGCTCTTTTTGGTTCTTCATTCACTTAGACTCTAATTTCTTCAGTAAAATTCTTTGAATTAAGTTATTCAACTTTTTCTTGATACTTTTAGCTCAAGCGCTCATCGACCAACCGAAACTTGAAGTGGAACGTATGAAGTTTCTTGCAGCCTTGATATCCTCATCATCACTGTGTTTCCATTTTTTGGGTGTGGTGGTTGTCACAGTTATTGTTATGATCACAATGGGTTTAAGCAGTGAATGGTGCCCATTGTGGATTTATGGGCTTTTTTGCTTTATGAAGGTTTTGCACTAGTGTCATAGGAGATCCATAGTTCTCTCTTAGTTGTAATGGTCCCGATGTGTGAAATGGACTTCTTGTGGGCGTAATGGCCATTTCTCAGCTTTGCAGGAGTGGCTGTTATGCTTCCCATAAGGAATGTAACAGTTGTAATAGCAGTTAATATTGGTTATGTAGTAGCTAATAACACCGCTATGACCTGATTTTTAGCTGAATTCTAATTTTTATAGGAAGTCTATAAGTTATTCAGTGGAGTTTGATGCTGTTGGTTTGTAGGTTGCTTATGAAACTCTGACCAGGGATTGGTTTGGGTCCTTGTCATTGGGAAAGGATAGTGATTCCATGGGTACTGGAGAGCTTATATGAGAAAAAGTTTATAGATGAAGTTGTTGGAAATTTGAAATCAAATTGTCTTCTGTTCAAAGCAGTAAATATATATATCTCTTGATCCAGAGCTTCAGTTGAGAAGTCCCAAAAGTGAGATTGACCCTTGATGTGTTGATCTGGGGACAGGTCAATGATGCGTATCAGTTATAATAATAGATATTTTTATTTTTGGATAAATTGTTAGTCTTTGTGCTCATGTCTTCCCTGGCTACTAATGTTGGCCCAGTCCTCGGGGGCCATTTTTAGAGCGCAGGAGTTTGTGATTGGTTTAAATGAGAAGAAGTCAGAAAATAGTTCTTTCCTAAAGAACTCAGACTAGAATGGGTTGAACCGGGAGCTTACATTCACTGAGCAACATGTGACATTGGCTCTCTCTCTCGCTCACTTGTCTTGCTTGTATCAATCTTGTTGGAGTTGGACTCTAGAAAGTAAAATATTTTTGGTTGCCAAATCTTATTTGCAAAGCTTGCTTAGTTTTGTAATGTTCTTTGAGTTGGAGAAAGGGCAACCTGATTCAATCGGTGGAGTGCGATGTTCAAAATATAGCCTTGCAGAGTTAAGAATATTTTTTTGCCAACCATTCCTGTCATAATTTCATCACTCTGATATATGCTTAGCCATGTTGTTTCAAACATATTTGAAATTTGGTTGATTTTGCAGTATGGGTGTTTGCCAAATTTCGGAACGATTAGATGGGAAACAACAAATTATGATCATTTTCTATTTGATTTGACTCCTTTGGCAGGGTACTGTGCATATCTTGATGCAGAGAATGCAATGGACCCTTTGCTTGTGACTTCGATTGGTGTAAACACTGATAAACTTCTTATAGCACCTCCAGATTCTGCTGAGAATTTGCTCAACAAAGAGTGGGTCAGTAGATGTTATCGTGGTGGATAGTGTGAGTGATAATTATTGGTACATTCTTACTGGAATCATCATTGCTATTTTTATTCATTTACTAAAATTGATTACTTGCAATGGCAAAATGTATAGCTGGTCTAATTCTGCATTGCACGATATCATCTTACGATTGCACATTTGTCTTGAGGTGCGGTAGTAAACATGTTTATTAGTAGGATTTTACATGTCTAGCTGTTATTGTGAGTAAAAAGGGTTGATCCTTTATTATCCAACAATTTAGTTATATTCATGCAGGAGAGAGGCTTGAGGCTCAACCAGTAGGAAAAATTAAACACATCATGCGTGCAGCCTCAGCTGCGTCTTCCATCGTTATCATAAAAATGTTTACAATATTACAGTGATGTCTTAGTTGAGATGCTGCCACCAACCCAACAAGCTCCACTGCAATATATGTTACCGTCATATTGTTGAATGGATCACGTATTTGTAGTCTTTGCCTGTTACTTGAGGCTTGAGGCTTGACGTATTTAATTTCATATGCTTGCTTGTAAATGTCTTGGTGCTGGTTAAGACATTGGAATGCTCATTCACGCCTCAAAATTAATTTTGATTTTCCTCATGG
Organism: Dillenia turbinata; assembly: GCA_037126225.1. NCBI lineage: Eukaryota > Viridiplantae > Streptophyta > Magnoliopsida > Dilleniales > Dilleniaceae > Dillenia > Dillenia turbinata. The sequence continues at coordinate 28,977,626 of JBAMMX010000003.1, read as the reverse complement.
TATTGAGATTAATAATCCTTTAATTTTTTTAATATATTTTTCCAGGTTGCTGTTCTTGTTCCTCAGTGAGATGGGACCAAAGGCGATGCGCAATCACCAATAATGACCCAAGCTTTGTGAAAAATTCATTATTTCTTATTTCAGTCTGGGACTCTCATCATTTGTAAATCAGGTCCAAAGCTTAATAACTCACATATTTTTTCTTGATACTTCCCATTTTGCAATCCACTTGGTAATCTGCATGGACAAAATGCGTCAACTATCTGTTAGCATTTAAAATAAACAAATTCAGGTCAGGTCAAATGTCAAATCGGGTCAAAGCTCTAACTATGGGGAGGTAACATGTGGAGGAAATGCATTGAAATTTTACGCAGCTGCACGGATCAGATTAATAAGAAAGGGTTTGCTTAGGACTAGTGACATGGTAAGTACTCTGAAACAAGATTCTTGACACTGATGCGCAATATAGATGAATTTTTCACTGATTTGGACTTATGCTTTAGATTTTAAAAATAGATTCAGGTTTTAATGTTTATGAATAATAAGTGATAGCTTTTGTCAGGCACCTAGAAACACAAACAATTAAGAAGACATTTGTTAAAAGTTTGTATCAAACTTCTTTTCATATGGAAATATATTTATTAAACTTACATTACAGCTTCCATGGCACATTCTATTTGCTAATATGTTAAGAGCAATGTTTCCAAGGATCTTGATTTGTTGTGGTACCATGCATGGGTAAGAAAATGTGGTACTAGAATGTCCCCAATACATGGTACATGGAGCGTAGGCTTTGTTAAATATATATACTACTGTTTTTAGTGTGTTTGTTTTTTTTTTGGGGGTACTTATGCATCCATTTTAGAGCCAATGAGATTATAATTGTACTAGAGAGTCCATTGCTACAATGTAGATCATCTTTTATTTACAAAATTTATCATTTCTTGTGCCAAATGTACTTACCTTTTGGGCCACTATTATTATGTTTTCACCAAGTCAACTCTCTGTTTTGCCTCGTAAACTATATACCATATTTTGAATCTACAAGATAACTGAAAAGTACCATTACTTTAATGAGAGTACAGTTAGATCAATGCAATGCATCTTGTTTTCATAGGGACATGTTTCAATGAGCCATTACTTTATAGTTCAAAATTCTTTGGTAATCAGGATTATCGTTTTCCTAATATCCTTGTTATCTTCATCATGTTTTTGACACTTATTAACTCCATTTCTTTTCTTCTTTCTTATGCACTAAATGGTCTCATTGATGCCTCTCTCTAGGTAATGGGTCTTGGAGTTTGTTTGCAAGTGGTGAAAAACAAATTGGCACCTTCAATGAAAAATGCTGAACTTGCAATAAGATTTTGCAGTGGTATATCTCTTGAATCTGAGGTTTTCGATATTGCTTGTGAACATGGGATAATTATGGAAGATGGAAGCAACCACTTTATAGAAGGGGAAGTCTTTAGTGAGGAAGCCGAGTGGCATCTAGCTGAAAATTATGAGGTTTTAGAGAAGATTCTGAAAACTTTGAGAAGTGAACTGTTTCATAGAATATTTCTAGTGATCCTGAATGTTATTCAGATGAGTGTTTGTTGTGCGAGCTACATGCCAAGAGAAATGGCCCTTGAGGTCAGCTCATGGGGGCATTCGCCATTCCATCATGGCATCTCTCCTATTCCTCAGATGGCTTGTAGTTCACATAGTGGTGGCATAGGCATCTCTCGTCTGGCTGTATTCTATTAACCAACAACGATCCTTTCATTTACATGGATGAACAAATGGAGCACCTTTGGTCATAGGAAAATGTACAAATGCAGCACCCGATGTGTTCAATATATGTGCTGATGGCAAAAGGCCAATTTCAAGGCCCTAGTTGGAGGATATATAACTCAGCTAGAAACGGCTACAGAGATCGGTTCCAAAGTCTGGGGAAAACATTGAGACTGTTTGTCACACAATTTCCTCATGGTCTTGAGATTAATAATGCTTTAATTTTTTTAATATATTTTACCGGGTTGCTGCTCCTGTTCCTCGCTGAGAACTTGACAATGTGACGTGGGTGACCAAAGGCAATGTGCAATTACAGTCTGGGACTCACCATTTTAGTAAATCAGGTCTAAAAATAGTGATTGAAAAACACCTTTTTACATGCTATTATTATGATATATATTAAAATAATTGATTTTGATACGTGTAAAATATATTTGCCGAGCGAAAAAAACATGGTCAATACTCAATCGAACACCCGAGACACTCTAATTCAAGAATCAGCTAATTTGGAGAATTCTTTAATCTTTATTCCTCACACTCATTGCAATATAAATATATATATATATATATATATATAAATATATATATATATATATATATATATATCAAACCTAACCTCTTTTTTTTTTTTTATTAATTTTAAAAATTGATTTTGGTTGTCAAATATGCTTTACATATTGAAAGCATAGTTGTAATTTGATCAACTTAAATTCGACTAAAAGTTTTAGTTTTAGTTGGTTACTTTTTAATTTTACCTTTTGTTATTTCTCTAAATGTTCAAATTAAATACATAACAAAATTGATTTTACAAAGAAAAATTTAGTAATTAATGTTATTTTTTTTTCAAATTATGGTTATTTATTTTTAAAAATTTTTTATGTAATAATTTTAAAAAAAATTGGAGTAAAATAAGGAGAATATTATAAAAAATATTTGATGTAAAATAAGGGGTGTAATTTTGTAAGTGTATGATCACAGAGTTCTAAAAGTTAAAGCCGGACATGGTTAAAAGTTAAGAGAGAGTAACTTCTCTCTCTTTCTCTCTCAAATGCTATTTTATAATTATTAACAAAGAAAACAGTGTTTTATGGTGATTTAAAATGTATCATTTTCATTTTCATTCTTTATTTTTTGTTAATAGTCAAAAAGCTAACTCCAAATTCATAAAACAAAACCGATGAGTCATTCATGTTAGAAGTTTCATGAAAATTAATGAGTGGTTGTTGATAATTATAGAATATTTCATAAAATAATAAGAGGTTTTATTTATTTATCATTGTTCAGTAATAAGAAAAGTATTTGTGGTCCGAGAATAACAATAATATTTTGGAGAATATTATTTTTTTATACAAATTATTTTTTATTTGCAATAAGGGATTTTTTATGATTCCTACAGTTGTTAATATATATAGAATTGTAATTATCAAATTTTCCTCCAATGATGATTCAAAAGCAATAAACCCTAGAAATCCCTTCATTTGGAAAGAGTTTGGTTTTTTTATTTTTTATTTAATAAGTCATTGATATTCGATAATCATATTGAATCCAATTGAATCCGATTTGAGTCAGATTGGCTCTAAAGAAGCAAAGTTCTCCTAGTAACTCTTTTCTTCATACACAAGACATGAACTCAAAATCTTACTTATGGGGTATGTATTAGACGTTGAACTAATCAGACATAGGTAATACACGACCCACTTCGAACTAGACTTGTGCATGCTTGTGCTGACATTGCTTGTTTGACACCTCTACATAGCCGAGCGCCTCTCCAAAGAAATCATAATTTTAAGTATATATATATTAAATAAAATGAAAATTTTCTAGTAGGTCAATGTTTTCCCAAAATTCTATTAGCCAACACAACATTTTTCTAATATTTGATCAGTTTACACCTTCTAAAAGAATACATTATAGCCTCACAAAATTTTAAAATTCTTATTTCAACCCCTCTAATATATATTAAAAGAAAAATTACTTTAGCCCTCCAGAATACATATTTTGTGATAGTTGGCAACAAAGATAACACAATTATAGTAGAAATTTGCCATACAAAATACATAGGTATTCAATCTTGTTGTTCCTAAATAATTTTATTTTTTATTTTTTTTAATTGTTCAAATGTTATCTTGATATATAAAATCGAATCCATGAGTCATTATGTTTGGAGGTTTCGTAGGAAATTAATGAATGATTACCGATAATCATAGAATATTACATTAAATAACAAGAAATTTTATTTATTTATCAAATAATTAATGCTTAACAATCACATACTATGAATGGCAAAGAAGATGTGGTACGCTGTTTGAAATTAACAACCACATGTGGTATTCTTCAATTTTGGGTCAGACGCCTCACGCTAAAAATTAATATGCTCAACTAACAACTCACAACTTTTCCTTAATAACCATTGTATGAAGCTTGAAACAAGCACAACAAAGCAATCAAAGAGGGAAATAAAAAGACGCCCTCGAGGACAATTCAATTTTGGGTCAGACGCCCCTACGCTAAGAAATTAACATGCTCAACTAACAACTCACAACTTTTCCTTAATAACCATTGATGACCACGACCAATGACCGATCGAGAAAGAAAATAAAAATCGGAAATGAGTATCGAATCCTAAATGAAAATATATTATACCGCATAATCAAAAGTGATTAAGAAAGTTTCACATTATCGACGGTGTATATTACTGATTATAGATGTACAATATTGATCAAGAACAGTAACTTGTTAAAAAATTTATGGATATATCATAATAAAAATAAAATAAAAAAATGAAAATTCAATTTTTGGATATCTCCTAATAATCAACCCATCAAGCCATAACATACCAATGGTGAAATTGTTTCATTACCAAACGGTAAGATAAATGATAGAGTAAGTTATCGATGAGAAAATATTTGAACACCTAAAATATACTCTAGGATGTGTATATAAAAATGAGGGATTATAAATTTTTACCTCTTCCACTGCTCACCAAGAAATCTCATTACTTTCAATATCGGCGTTTCTCACAATACCGACGAAGCTCCAATACTAACTGTGGCTAGATGACGGTCAAGAATTTATAAACTTATTACCGACAAGAGAAATAGTAATGATAGACTATAAATTTTCATGTTATCTACTATGAGATAATACTGAAGGAGTATCTCTATAATTATTGATCGCATTGCATGATTACTACTCCACTATCGATCGAAATCAAAAATTTGAGGACTATTCACTGAACTTAAATGTCCACTGAACAATCAGAATTTCTCCTAGTAACGTAATGTTTAAAATCCATCAAGTACCGATTGTCAAACACTCAAATAACCGATAGCTCTAGGGATCAGATCAATTTTGGAATATTACTTGAAAAATACTATAAAAAACTAAAAAATACAAAGAATTCTTAACAACCACATGTAGTATTAATGGCAAAGAAAAATTGTAATGCAGCACTTTTTTTTTTTAAAAAAGAAAGAAAACTTGGAATAACACGTCTACACAAAAATTGAATACTACATGTGTTGTTTGAGATTTCCTTTTCTCTTCCACCGGCTGAACTGAACGACAGTGTGGGGGCAATAGAGGCTAACTGCCCGTATTCAAATTTTTGAATCTCTTGGGTGTGTTCCTTTATTTTATTTTTTACTTTTAATAAATTTCAAAATTTTAAGTAAAACTACTTATCTTGCTCCAAGTAAAATTTACAAAGTCTGATGTTAATGATGTTAAATTCCCACTTTGAATTTGAACTCACACTCGAAAAAAAATAAAAAGAAAAAAATCAGGAGGCAAAAGAAGTCCATGACTTAAATTCAAGTGTTAAAGCATTTAGTTGAAATTCAGAGTTACCCTTGTAATTTTTAAGAAAAGGAAAAATTGTGATTGAAAAACACTTTTACATGTTATTATTATGATTTCATATTAAATTAATTGATTTGATTCATGTAAAAATATATTTGTCAAGTAAAGAAGAAAAAAAATGGTCAATACTCAATGTAAAACTCGAGACACTCTATTTCAAAAATCAGCTAACTTGGAGAATTCTTTACTTTTATTCCTCACACCTCACTGCAAAAATATTTAACTTCACCTCTTTCTTTCTAATTTTTAAAATTGATTTTGGTAGTCAAAAATACTTTACATATTGAATGCTTAGTTTTGGTTTTATCAATAATACCAACTTAAATTCAACTAAAGTTTCAGTTTTAGTTGGTTATTATGTTTTTAATTTTACCTTTTATTATTTCTCTCTAAATGTTCAATTTAAATATAAAACAAAATTGATTTTTCAAAGAAAAATTCAGTAATTAATGTTACTTTTTTTTTTCAAATTATGGTTATTTCAACTTTTTTAGTTTTAAAAATTTTATGTAATAATTTAGTGCAATTTTTGAAGTGAAATAAAGAGAATATTTTAAAAAATATATATTTGATGTAAAATAAAGAGAGTAATTTGTAAGTGTGTGATCAGAGTTTTAAAATTTAAAAGCCCGACGTAATTAAAAGTTAAAAGAGAGTAACTTCATCGGCATATGATCCGGGTGTTTACTATTCGGTGAATCTATTTATTCGTCCGGATCTAAATTAAATGGTTATTCAAGGTTCGATCCGGTGAACGGTTTCGCCGATTAAAAATTTGAAGTAACGGGTTTGGCATAAAAATGAAGATTTTTATTCGGTCCTGGTCCGAACCCGACAACATATTTTCACATAATATTTCATATCCAATCCGATTAAAATCTAAACCATTTAACCCAAATAATTAAAGAATTTTTCATGTTATGTAGTTATTCGGTAAATGAAACCCTAATAACCCAAATCGAATAATCTGAATTTAATTCGGATAAATTGGTTCGATTATTTTATTCGATTCGACAAGTTGATTGAACATTCCCAAAATTGAATAACTCAACCTAATAACCCGTAAACCCATTACCCTCGCTGAATAAACACCCCTTAAAATATGACAATGACAAGGACAAGTTTCCTCGTCATTTTCTCTTTCTCACAAATGCTACTTTATAATTATTAACAAAGGAAACAGTGTTTTTGTGGTGATTTAAAATGTACCATTTTTATTTTTATTCTTTATTTTTTATTAATTGTTGAAATGTTAACTCCTGATTCATAAAACAGAACCCATGAGTCACTATGTTTGAAGTTTTGTGAAAATTAACGGGTGATTGTTGGTAATTATAGAATATTACACTGAATAACAAGAAATTTTATTTATTTATCAAATAATGCTTAAAAACCACATGTAGTATTAATAACAAAGAAAATAGAACCTAAGAAAAAAGAAAAAAAATGATTTTGATATGATATGACATATAAAACTAAATTTGTATATTTTGACTTGATATGGCTCCTCGGTGCATAATATACTTCCTTAACACGTTTTTGACATGATATGGTATGTAAATGAATTGTTGCCATAATATATATCATGTTTGCTATTCTGAAAATACTAATACCAAGTCAGCAAAATATGAAAGCAATGGTTAACATGACCTTAATTTTTCGGTGTCTCTTCACAATCCTTGTTTCCCTTCAGTCCTACTTCATTTAACCTGCTCTATGCTTTCACATTTACCATTTTCTTTCTTTCTTTTTCTTTTTTTTTTTGCATGTGAAAATTAAACATTTCGTGACATTTCTCTTGCAGCAGGGTTTTGGAACAAATGGGAGACGGTAGACTGGCAGAGGAGTTTTGTACGACTCGATTACAGAAATTTGTTTTGAAATTTTTACTTCATATCATTTATTTATATGGTAGGTGCTCTTGTGTGCATCTACTTTGTAATAAATTTCCTTTTGTTGATTACGCCTTTTTACTTCACA